>JAKTWD010000118.1:0-20386 GCA_030581935.1 Metschnikowia corniflorae | reverse complement strand
AGCGTGGTTTCATCTTGGACGGATTCCCAAGAACCATTCCTCAGGCCGAGAAGTTGGACTCCATGTTGGGAGACCGCAAAACCCCTTTGGAAAACGCGGTGGAGTTGAAGATCGATGACGAGTTGTTGGTGGCCAGAATCACCGGCAGATTGGTGCACCCAGCCTCGGGCAGATCGTACCACAAGTTGTTCAATCCTCCTAAGAAAGACATGATTGACGATATCTCCGGCGAGGCGTTGGTGCAGAGATCCGACGACAACGAGGACGCCTTGAAGAAGAGATTGGTGACCTACCACAAGCAGACCGAGCCTATTGTGGAGTACTACCGTAAATCTGGAATCTGGAGTGGTGTGGATGCATCTCAGAAACCCGCCACTGTATGGGGCGACATTTTGAAGTGTTTGGGCCAGAAATAGGTTTATAAGAGGGCTGCGGAGGCTGTCAGTATATTGCATGTATTAGAGTAATAGTTTGACTGCTTTGACGACGAGATTTAGCGGTCTAGAGGTGTATCCGAGGAGTTTGCGTGACGATTAAAATTTACGATTTTCGTAAATCGGTTTTTCGCAATCGCTTTACTTTCACAATTTTTACGATTCTTACGATCATTTACGATTGTGTACGCTTTCTTTACTATTCTGACTAAGTGATGTTCACAAGTAAAAACGTGGTTTGTGAACTCGTACATGTCAAATCATGTTAAATCTTACGTCTTCAGTCAAGGAATTATCAAATAATAAGCCTATACTTTGTATACCTAGGGCATCAACTAGCTTTCTAAGATCAAATCATTTTTATGAACATTTTTCTTCTCAACTCTCCGCGTGAAATACCAAGCAATGAGAGTCATTATCACCTCAAATGCACAAAGGCACGATGTGTAGAAGAATCCCATGTAGTAGCGTGGCTGATCTTTAGTGTTCCACATAAAGATTGGAACCCACGCACCGGTAACACATGCCAACGTATTTGTTGTCACAACAAGAAAGTTTCTTTTCATATAGTCCTCGAAGAGCAAACGATTGACCCATGCGGAAATAAATGGCTGCCCAAAAGATGGTGGTATACCAATTAGCCAAAAACTGACCCAATGAAGCCATCTCGGAAGGTCATAATCTGCCAAAAGCACGCATCCAATCATAACTGGAATGAAAAACCCTGGAATGTAATCCTTTGCCAGACTTGCTGGGTTTCCCCTCGTCGTCTGTAATATCTAAATAACATCGACCCATCGAATATACTCGAATGAGTGGTCGGGACAATAGTCTACAGTAGGGCAAGGAGAACCCCATGATTCCCAGCTTCCTCGAGCCCAGCCACGCAGCTCCCCGAGTAATTTGAGCAAGTCAAAAAGCCTTCGGAAAAAAGTCACGAGTAGATCAGTGGGAGAATGTACCTTAGTCCATTCGTTCAGTGAAACCGATCTCACCCCCCAACGTCAAGAAACCACTGTTTGCTTGCGGAGGTTCTCCAGCTTGACTTATCGACTCAGGCGTCTGCTCTCGGAAGCGAGTCCTTCTACACGCGAAAGATAAATCAAGATAAACCGGAAGTAAAAATTTCAGGAACTCATCCCATGTGTTAACGAGCCCTGTATGTTTCTAAAAGGAAGGAGCGAGCTTCTTTCTTCCGGCTCTTTACACTGGTGATCTTCAGATTGATAGCGCTACGGCAGAGGAAATTGCTACTGCAAGGAAGTGTTCGAGTGAAGCCTTCGAATGAGAGTTTAGGATTGACTACAAAGTTCGTCGGTATGAATATTGAGTCTTATCCTTCGAGCACAACGCTCCATCTGGATGACTCATTTGGCCAGGTAAACTTAGAGGGAAAAGAAAATTTCTGTGATGATTAGAAACGTCGTTCCGTTGTTGAAAAAATCTTTACGCCGCTTATACTGTTATATCTGAAATTGGAGTCGCTCACCTGACACTTTCCAGATATCTCATCAATCCAAAGTACAAGCACTCACCTCAGTGGGCTTTGATATACTAAGAGGTACTACGCCTCTCGGCATCATATTTACTCCTCTCGGCATCAATTCAAGCATGGTGACTGAGATGACCTAGCTTCTTAAAGTGATGCTGGCTTTGCCTCAAGTAGAAACCTGATAGCAAATTTAGCACAGGCGCTGCTACATTTCAAGGTGGTTCCCCGATCAGTTAAATTGCAGATTCTGGTGGCTACCTCTACAGCCGATGCTGAGTGGATTGCTTGAACATGTACCGCTATTGAAAGCGTTTGCTTGATCAATCTCATGAGAGATGTTGGTTTCTCACATCAGTGTCAGATGGTGTGACAGCAAGCCACAGTGCTGCTACACTGGAAGGCACGAGATATCTTTCTGTTCACCCACTTTGGCAAACAGCATGTTAAAATTGGCTCGTTCAAATTGGACCAAGTCAATACCACACAGATCATCGCAGACAATCTCACTACAGCACTAGCACGATCAGTGTTTACCCGCTTGGGAAATTGAGAGATGAACCTCAAAAGGCAGTGTTGTGGCCAAGTGCTGTGCGCGAGTCAAGGCGTTTCATAAGTGAAACGATTAGACGAATACTAGACCACTCTTCCGACAGTTGTGCAAAATTGTTCTGTTGCATTGTGGTTGAAATTCCATCGCTAATTACCTGTAAATAGGTATCAATTTCACTCGTGATCTTCGATGCGCTAGATACTGATAGTTTTTTTAGCAATATTTCTACAGACTTCATTACCGCTACTTTCGATTCTG
The DNA here is from genome assembly GCA_030581935.1 of Metschnikowia corniflorae. NCBI lineage: Eukaryota > Fungi > Ascomycota > Pichiomycetes > Serinales > Metschnikowiaceae > Metschnikowia > Metschnikowia corniflorae. The sequence goes on along the minus strand of JAKTWD010000118.1, from coordinate 17,652 downwards.
CCTGATGCGTCTTCGCCTAGAGGACTCAGTAGTAATTCTGTTGAACAAGTACTCATTGCTTTTAAAGACCCTGTGGAACCTTTCCATCAGTTCAGCTCCCACCGGCAAGTGTAGTCCGACGATGAGCTTGACCCCGCCTGCCATTTTGGAACAGCGCAGCTTTGAGCTGTGCACACAGATTTCGAATCTGAACACATTGTTAAATGATGACGCTATTGTAAATTTTTAGTACCACCCTTTGCGAGTGGAACTGAAGCATAGGAGAGACAAGCGAAATGGACTTCCGCGGAAAGTCAAGATACGAAGACAAGAGGGATTATCAGAGACGAGGCAAGTGTCTACTTTGACTCTTCGCAAGAGTCGGAAGCTGCCAATTCCTGGATCAGGATCATTCAGATCCCCTGGCACCAGCTCCGAGCAACCTTCGTGTGATATGGGCGAAGCAAAGTCTGCTCTTCCACCAGGCCTGAATGATGAGAGGAGCAGAATGCGCCTCGAGGCACCAAGCGAAACGCTCACTGACAACGAGCGGGACGGAGTGTGCTGAGAACAGTGATTTGCAGAGTTTCATAGGCTCGAGCGCGGTGGAAGATCTGGATACCAGTCGTACGCAAACTTGGGAGGCATGAGCGAAGCAGAGCCTATGGATTCTACACGCAATTTACCAGGTTTTGACGATACAGAGACTTAAGATTCGACCCATAGTCAATCGTGGAGCGAGCTGATTCCAGGCTCAAGAAAGGTTCACATAGCGATCCGGGAACTTCTCCGATTCGAGGGAAGATGAAGAGATCGACGAGCATAATTAGCATACAATTCATTTCTAAGTAATGTCGAGATTGACCCATACTCGAAGATTGTGTGAGTAGATGGAAATCAATCTTCCGGGAGTGGTACTAGGTTAGGCCAACGTGTTCAGGAGGATGAGCCGCGATGCACACGAATCTCAAATTCGAGAGATCAGAAAAACTTGATTTGGCGAATATGAAGTCCAAATTAGAAGCGAGATTGAAGAAAGCGGCGCAAACAGAAACGCGATGATAATTTGGTATCTCGGTATTCAAAGGGCCAGGTCTCACACGCGTCGGGGTTTCTTTAACTGACGAATGGAGCCCTATCAGTTCATGGGCAAGGCTAAAAAGACCCCACTTTTCAAGTGATTGCTCAAGACGGGCTGACCACCCTCCTCAAACTTCTCTCGAACTGCCAGGAGAAGGAAAGCGAGCCTTGAAAAACTCTCACCTTCTGCTCCAAGAACGGTTATATTTTAACGGAATATTATTTGCGTGCATGTTTACCGAAAATTAGAGTCAATCGAGAAGCCTTGTGGTCACTGCCAAGGGGCCATGGCGAGCATGTATGTACATCAGAACTCGCTCGAGCACAACAATGTAAAGCAGAACATTTCAACCACTTTTTGACAAATTTCGGTAAAGTTTCACGTCATTTATTCTGCGTATTGAGCTTTTAGCTGTATGTTTTTTGTTCTTCAAAATTACGATAGTCGAGCGGAGAAGTCTTAATGGCCTTGCTTCAAAAAGTAAATTTTCGGGCGGAGCTATTCTTAATTTTAGCCTCAAGAAAGTTTGCAAACAGCTTGTCAGGTTAGCATGTTGTTCTACAAAGAAAGAGTTGTGTAGAGACAGTAAAGAGAGAAAAAACAAATTATCATCTTTTAGTTATGCCAGCCCTAAGGCTGGAGCCAAGCTATGTGTATGTGTTTTAAAGAAATATTACATCGAGGGGTGCAATATCGCTTTTATTTGTGTGCCTTCAACTCCAATCTTCTTGGAGTTTGATCTGAATAATTGCTCCGCCTGACTACCGAAATTTGAAGGCAAGGCTCGACCTTGCTTCTCTTTGAAAATCGCCAAAAATAAAAGGATGCCGTATACATGCAAGAGACTAATTCCTGTAACCTTTGAGCATTACAGTGCTTGCAAGGTTTTCAGATTGTTTTAATGGACTAACCGCGGTGCTAAGAATTCATAGCCTGACAGTGTCTCGTTTCTGACACCTCTGATATCATATAGATGTATCACGTAGTAGTATCGGATTGTACGTTTGGGGGTGGGCGGAAGAGACATGCTTGTCTTGATGCATCTCTACGATTACCGGTGAGTCGACATTTTGGCAACTTCTTGTGAGGCTTGTGGTTGTGCAATGCTTAAAGGGATAGATCGAAACCGCTCAAGAGGATTTGACGTGATCATTTTCTTCTCGTCGCAGTGAAGCACACGGCGTAATTTGACGACGAATATATCCATACAAATTTGAAAGCAAAATCTTGAACTAGTATTTTTGTTTATTGTTGGAAGACCAGGCACAGTCGTACCAAACGAGGGGCGAATTTGAATATTTGAATATTTGGAATAATTTCTCACTATCTTGTTTCAAAGCAACATCACATTGAGGGTGCTGTTCGGCTTCTGTATGAGCCTGGTCTCAGCAAAACGATATATTCTATAGAAAAAATCCGATTGAGTCTGAAGTTTTGAGTATGACTTCCTCACGGGAAATTTTCGCCCAGAGCCAATTTGATTTCACCACGATTTTGAGATGTCACAAGAGTTATATAAATGACTTTGAATAGCTTGGTGATGAACCGTTGTCCACAGAGGAGGCACTGTTGGTCCGTGCGCTCCTTGGAGTCAAGCACTGGGACGTGCATCCCTGTGTTGAATTAATAAAGAGCCGTGAGATCACTCCTTTTGATCCATTCTTCTTTGTATAGAGCTGTCCAGATCTTTTTCCATCGAGTGATATCCCGCAACTCTGGGCAAATTTCAAAAGCGTTTAGGTTGAATCACCGGGAGCTTACTCTGTTTCTGTTTGTCCTTACTGCTGGATTTGAACGAGAAGTTTGCTACAACGGGGATCCACCTACTGTGATGGCGAAAGTGGACGATCGCAAACAAAGATGATTTTTTGAATTAATGTGTTGCCACACTCCTTGTGCGATCCTGCTTTTACCCTAATATTCTTGACGGCGATCCTTTCTCCCTGCACGAGTTCTCCATGCTTCTAGGTATCTGCTCTCGTACATCCACATCTAAAGGTTTTTTTTTAAAGAATCAATTGTATTTTAGGGGGCTCCCACCTGAAGGTTTTGAACGCAAAATGCTGAGCATACAAGGTTGCAAATAATTTATTGGAAACTCTAGCGCTCGTGGACTACCCCGGCCTTACTGCGCAATTCAAGAAGGTGATCTGGTTTCATAAAAACTGTTTGGTTTGTTTGTGGTGATTTGTGTTTGTGGGTGCTAGGGATGGATGCAAATAAATGGGTGCAAACGAATGGGTGCAAATGGATGGGGCAAATGGATGGGTGCAAATATTAGATTTAGAAGATTCGTACGTTGGTGGATAACTTAATGGGCGTTTTCAAGTACATGCAGATATATGAGTTCCCTTATTTGAACGTCCCTTGCCTCATTTACACAATAACAGTCAAAATTCAAAAGTCATGTCGTTTATCTATATTAGTGAGGTCGGGTTGTAATATAGAGCTCTTATTGATGAGTGTCGGTCAACTACTATGCTAATGAAGTTTATGGAAAAGTGGCTTTTCTCTTGAGCACTGGGTCTTATGATAACTGACATAAGTAGCCGAGGATTACCTCATCTAGACTTGAAAATATTGGGTACATAAGCTCGACCTAAGACTCTTCTTTTTCATCCCCAAAAGCCAGTATCCATTTCAGCTGAACTACTTCTGCCTGATGTATTTTTTTAAAGAGATATCGAACTTTTTTAAATAATTGGTGATTTGCACTCGAAACCGCCACCTCAGTAATTTAACTCAAAAATCACAGGTCTCATGATCGTACTTGTCAATTAATTTGAGCATATGCAAAAATGATGACAATAGGCGGATTCCTTCTATTGATGAAACCTATTGACCAGATGCATCCAGCCTACAGCTTGTATATCTTTTGTCCATGAAAATGCTGAAATAATGACCTTTCTAATGGATATTTTTCATTGTGAAGAGCAATTGAGGCTCAAATCCAGAGAGCTTTGGTCTCTTCACCACGATCCCAATACGTACATTTCGCAACCAGTCTTGAGAATTGATATTGATGGGACATTGTTTCAGGTAGTTATGGTATTATCTGCGTTTTCCGCGAGAAAACATCCGGATATATGAGATAATTGAGAGAGTTCCAACGAATTCTCAAAGACCTAGAACCGCCACTATCACCGGCAAACTTGATGCAATATTCGAGTGGTGTGGGCGGTCTGAATTCTAAAGATATCGTCAACTTACAAGACTTGGATGATGGGAGGAAAGGAAAGCGATCTGAGGCCCGAATAGTGCAACACTCACTGTCTACGAGCGAAACGGAGTGTGGTGACAACGTTGATTTGCAGAATTGATCAGGATTGAAAAATCTTTGTGCCAGTCGTACGCAAAGCTTGGAAGAAGAGACCAAAGCAGGGTCTTTGCACTACACACGATTTAACAGATTCTAGCGATGCAGCTTTCAGGGATGCAAAGAATGTATTGCAAACTCCAGAGTTAAGCGATGCGGACTTGAGCAATGCAGAGGCTCTAAGTTCAAGATATGGTCTAGAGTTGATCGAGTTGGGAAATATTGATTCCAGGCTCAAGGAAATTCCCACATTAGACGGCGTTCGGGGGAGCGTCTCCGATATAAGTGAAGATTAGGAGATCGACCAGAGATAGGTTTTTGATCCAAATATGATTAATCTGTTGAAGTTGATGGATTTGATTGAGACTAGTTAGACCTCTAAAAGTTTGCAACGAAATGATAACTGAACAGGTTTATTATAAGATATGGTCCACCGCAAGTGTTCGAAGAAGAATTTTGACGACTCAAAGAGGAATTCAGTTCAGCAAAGATTCCCAATATTTTCTGTGTTGACCTTCTTTTCTCCGAGAATGATTCGGGTCATATGGTGAACCAATTTAGTCTCCAGAGATTCGTGTATCAATCTTCAAGCTCCGTTGACGAATAAAGCAAAATTGCTGCTCGATGTCCTTGCATCTGGGTCAGAAGTTCAATAACTCCGTAACCCCCTGGCCTGGCGTAAAGTCTATCTTTACCCGCATTTTGAAAGACTTTCTCATTAGCCGAATCCAATTTTCCCACATCGCAGTCGACATAGACAGATCAGGATCCTTGTAGACCATTGTGGACGCGACACACATGTTTGTCGCTTTCGTTAGATAAGAGTTTGTGCCAACAACACCTTGTAAAGGAAGCCCCAAGCATGTCAAAACTTTCCCACGAATGAAACCCTGGACGAACGGAAGTATCTTCTGTTCGCTATACTGAAAATCGCAATCGAATCAAAGAAGTTGTGATTCGGAGAGATTCAACTTACTATTGCTGAATCGCTCACGTTGCCCAATAACGGAGACTTCTTTCGTGTAATCTTCAATTTCTTTAAATGTATGTTTACATCATCAGCTAAAGCATGGTATTTCATTCGCTCTAGAGTAGTTCCCTCGTATCTGATCGAGATATCCTGGAGCTGGTTAAGCTGACACAAAAAGTTCCATTGCGAGGTTGACAATTTGCAATATCTCAAATGTAACTTATAGAAATTGCTGGAACTTAACGTACCCTTCTCAAACGGGAACCTCTTCTCAGGCTACGAGAATCCATTGAATGGTATGGTAGTGTATTGGAAACACCGTTTAGTGGTGGCTTTCAATTTCAAAGTGTTATCCGTTACATGTATAGTCCCTAACAATACGTGTGACTGTCATTGACTTTTCGTATATAAGTAAAAATGTGGTAGACACCGTCAAACGTAAATCATGGAATCACAATTTCATACGGTACATAGGAGCTCACATTCATAGGTACACACTGAGAGAAACTGGTCTTGGCCGAATTGCCATATCAGGATCTTGAGTCCATTCGGTCTGCGCATATCAGGCTGATATCTAATGAGATATCACTTTTCCGTATTCACTCCCTCAGTTTGAGATCGCCAGTGGTCTTGATAGCACGCATTGTCTTGATTTGATACTGCCTATGCTGAATTGTATAGTTCTCATCTCTGCAATTTAATTGGGAAGTAGCATTTGGCAAGTAGCTGCTTGGGAAATTGAGCTCCGCCTAGATTCTAGAGTATTGGGTAATTCGCCTTAATTTTAATGAGCGCATTCGGTTTTCCAAATTCTCATTTGATCGCACCAACTTCGTATTTCACCTTGGACACGTGAAAGGACTTTTGCAGAAATCGATTGTTGGGTCCGAAATCAGATGTCAAAGTAGTTTGACAAATAAGTGAAAGATTTGTCGTTTCGTGCAAGACATCCTGCAACTGACTTGTTCTTAGCATCTCGTATATGAGTAAGAGTTTGTCAACACGACACGTATGGTTAGGTATCGCCACCTTCCTCCAAGCAAGTGAATCTTCATCTCATCTCTTCTTCTTCTTCTCGAGAATACATTTTCAGAGAGCCGAAAGTTCAACTCTGTCTCTGTGCACTGAGAGGCACAGCAAGCCTCAGCCTCAAGTCTAGCACATAAATTTCCCTATTCATGTATCCAGGTTATGGATTGAAAGAGAATGTATTGCAAGAGCCGGATATCCGAATGTTTGTGCCGCAGAAGGAAAGATCAAATTCTCACAATCCATAAACCAGCTTCATGATAGAGTGAATCATGAGCATACCAAAGAGTTGCAAGTAACGCATTGTACAATGTCTGGAATTTCTCAGTCCTCTTTTCAGTGTCCAAACAAGTTTTTCACGAGAATCATGTAAAGAACATGCTATTGTGAAGAGCGCAATGATATAATACACGAAATTGTGGCCACTCGAACAGTACCGTTGTAATTCTCCACAGATTCCTTAAGTGAATGAAACATCTTTACAGCTTGCTCTCTTTTCGCAGCTTTGTCGTCATCTCAGGGTCACTTTCGGCATAGAAAAAGACAGCTGCAAGGCCACTGGAATTTGTCGACTTTACCGTCAACTGTCAAATCGATTTCGAAAACTTTGGTGACTTTCGAGACCTCGTCGAAACAGGAGCTTTCTGCTTCTTCAACGAAGCGCTTGGATGAACATGTGACAGACCAAAGTCAATTTGTCTAGGCCATGATTGTTTGAAACCCGTGTTTCGTAATTCGTGCCAACAGACTCTTCTTTTCCAATAGCCCGTGGTTTCGAACATGGAAGTGCAAATGCTGTGATCATCGTTATTGTGACAGTATGATCAAATATCACCGTTGGTTTGATAAAAATTGTTCAAATGTTTTCACCTTGTGCTTTGAAACTGTGTGTTGACTCTCTTTCGAGTTTGGAGTTTGCTTATCGAACATTTGTTGTAAAGGCTTATGCTCAGAACATTAATCCGTGTAACAGTACCATGAGGCACAAAGATGAGCAATTCTTGAGAACCACCGAGAAGATATAGATATGTGGACGTCAACTGGCGCACCCTATTCTCATGTCTGGAAAGATTCGTGAGGTGATTGGCCGCGGAAAGATGCATTGATCCAGTGATATGTCAACTTTCAAAATTGGCAAACTCAAGCTTTGCTGTTCCTGCTTCAATTTCAAGAAAACAGTACACCGACCAGTCTCGATTCAGCATGGTTTCTTCCATGGCCCTTTTGTTTTTTAACGTCTTCGAAACATCCTCAAGCGCTCTTCTAGATCCACTGAGTCGCCTCTAGTTATCCACTGAAGCTCCTGTAGCTCTCTCCGTAAGGTTTTCTCAAACTCCCCAAGCACCCAATACCGCCTTCAACTCTCCTCAGTACCTCCAGTCAAGTCTCTACCAATGAACGACATCCTCAAGTCACATCAGTAAACCCTTTCTCTCTTCACGACACGCTCCTCATCTTCGGCACCGCGCTTGCGGTTGGCCTCCTCGAAACACGTCACGTGCACGATCTTATTTCCCTGAGCACCAGGAACAACGATACACTTATCCCAAACCCACTCTCCAATGGCGTCTTTGTACGTCGGCTTGACCTGCTCGCGGCAGATCGTGCATTTGTTGCTCGTATTACTCTCGTTGGAGGGAATGACCACGTAAGCTTCGAGGGCGTTTTCAGCAGCAGCAGCAACTTCCGTCTTGGGCTGTCTCGGCGCAGACTCGAACTCGAGCAAATCGTCGTCGCGGAACTGGACCCAGGCGTAGTCATCAAGATACCAGTGTCGGGACTGCACATTGGTCTTGAAGTTGGCCTGTTTCTGGTTGATCCGGAAGTGCCAGTCGAGATGGGTGCGTTTCTTTGCCGCGCCCGCGTTATCGGCGGTAAACCGCTTACCGCATTGGGAGCATTTCAGCGCCTTCGTTTCGTACAACACTTGTATCGTTGCGGTATCTAGCTCGTTGTGCGACACGAATTTCTGGAGGTTGACCGGGGCGGTGCCGTCGCTGGTCAATTTTTTGGAGATTTTTACAAGCTCCTTGAATTTGATCTGCTCGTACTGCGATTTTCCCGAGATACTGGCGTCCTGTAGAAGCTGTTCTAGCGCGTTTGTCGAGGGCACGCCGTTGCGGCCCGGCATGTATTTGTGTTTCGGAAGTACAAGGGAGTACTCGGGCTTCAGCCCCGGCTTAAGCGACTGGTCTACGGCGACTAGGCCCGACGCTATGAGGGCCGCAAACATGGCCTCCGCGCGTGACGGTGGCGTTGGCCCGGCGGCTAATACAGGGGCGAGCGGGGTAGTGGGGATTACGACAGGTGCTTGTACCAACTCCTGGCGCTTCATTGGCGCGAGTTTTTCCAGAATGCCGAGCAACTCGTTCGGTTGGAGTTTCAGGTTTAGCAAAAGCACCCTTAGCTCGGCCAACGCCGACTGTTTTCCGAGCAAAGCCGCGTCTGCGGGGCTGGCGGCTATTTTGCGTTGAAGCACGGGCAAAATGGCGTCAATGTCCGCAACGAGGGACGCTGCCGAGGGGGCAATGACCGTCGCGGACGCGTCTGGGTTCTTGTATCCTGCCAGGCGCAAAAACTCGCCGATTTTGGCGAGTTGCTCGGGCGGGAAAAGCGGCAGCAGCGAGCCCTTGCTCTTGGTAACGCGCCACAACTCATATATCTTGACCAATTTCGCTCGCGTGGCCTCTCCCACTAGCAAGTAAACGTGGGAGAAGATCTTGAAGATTTCTTCGCCAGCAAGGACATTGTAAGGGGGACCCACTGTTTTGACAATCGAGTCGAGAAGGTACAAAACAAAGAGTTTCTGTTCAGGGATGCACTTGTAGATCCGGCTGGTGATGGCGGCTAGAATGTCCCTGGCATTGTCTGTATTTTCTTTAGCAATTACTGTTAGGTTATCGATAATGGGTCTTGAATTGAACGTCAAGTCCGCGAGCGACGCCGCATAATCTTCGGTGATCGGCGACCCGGGCATGTCGAAGTTCAGTTTAGGAGTAAGCCAGGTCTAGGCGTGGGGATGGAAAGTATGAACAAGTAGACGGGAAGATGGGGTGATAGATTTCGCTGTATAAGCTCATGGGCATAAGCAGGATGTACGGGTGTGGGGTGTAGCTTGGTGGGATCTACGGTAGGGGTGTTAGTAGTAGTTTAATATTTATCGCGATATTCTTGCTCAAAAGATATTTTCCAAAATATTTCTATCTTCATGCATATTTAGTCTAGTAGTAGTAGTTTCTATGCAATTATTTTTAGTATTTTTTCAAGAAGGTGCATCTCCACCAGTGTTGCGCGTTACGCCACGGTTACGCCAGAATTACGATTTACGAAATCCGAGACCAGCGTAATCATCAGTATTTTTCAAAGTGCGTTTTTGGGAGCCATCGTAATCGCCATCGTAATCGTAAGTCGTAATAATGGCGTAATTTTATTGTAATTTTATCGTACAGTTCTTGTACGCGGAGCCATACGCCGCCTTGTTGTGGCTAGAGGCCCATAAAGAAAGTACGAAGGCACGGGCACTATTCCTCCCAGGAAGAACTTGTTCCCCAATCTCTTCCAGTCAAGAGAATTGAAACGCTCGGTCAATTCCTCTGGGGACGTACCCACGGGAATATCGCCATGGCGGCCAAGATCTGGATTCAAGTGGTTCAACGCAGACTTGATGAAATCATCCACCGAAAGTCGTCCGCCCAAGTCCCCATATTGAATGCGCTCCGCATTGGTCGAGGCAAACTGCGCAGTCTTCTTCAAAGCCTCCGAGTCTCGCATGTACATGGATAGTTCCTTGACATCATTGTTGGTCACCGACTCGAAAAGGGCCTCCAACTCCTTGATGCGATCAAGCACTATCTGCCCCGCTTCTCCTTTTTGAGCCAACGACTCCAGCTTTTGTATCTCCTTTCTGTACTCCTCATACGCTCGTTCAAGCTCTGACATAGTGAGATGCTGAGATCCGTTGGGGCTGTCCCGGCTAGAGGATGAATCAGTCTGTGTATCTGTTTCAGGTTCACCCCTTGAAATGGAACCAGCAGCACCAATTTGGTTCACTCCGCCATGGCATTGGTAGCATAAATTGGCCAATTATCCCGAGCTAACCACTCTTGAATAACGGAATTACTCGACGATGATAAAAATAGAGCCGAGAGCCGCTCCCTTAAAAACGTTGTCCGAGGGTTGTCTTCATTGACTCCCGCTCGGCGTCAGTAATTTCCATTTTAGTAATGATTTGGTTTCCCATCCTTGATAAGCGAGATCGTAACCAATTGAGCACTGGTTAGCTCGGGATAATTGGCCAATTTATGCTATCAATGCCATGGCGGAGTGAACCAAATTGGTGCTGCTGGTTCCATTTCAAGGGGTGAACCTGAATTTTATCGTAATTTTATCGTAATTTTTTATAATTTTATCGTAATTTTATCGTAACTTGTTCATGATCTTACCGCAACAAATTCAAATCTAAAATATGGAAACACGCTACTGAAAATTGCCATAACATGACTATCACGGTACCATCATCTTCATTAGTATGAGACAGTGATAAGCAAAATTACTCTTATTTGTGGGCAATATCTCCACTTAACACTTGAGAACGTGTTGGTAATATGGATTTATGCATTTGCTTACTTCGATACTGTGTTCGTAAAGATCTAAGCGGAACGTATTTTACTTTTGTCAAGTTGAGTGATGTGTGAAGAAATGAGCTGTTTCGTGCTTAAATAGAGCTGCTCGACAATAGCGAATCTATCCCATCATCAAGAATGCTTCACCAGCATCAACTTCCATCTCATCATCATCATTGTCTTGATCTCTCTCGCGACCTGGTCGCATAACTCTACGTCATCTTCAGTGTTCTCATCATCAGATTCCACACCCAGGCAGTGTTGAGAATAATAATAGTAATTACTACTTTTAGTAGTAATTGTAGGTATAATTATACTTTTCGTTATATAATTAGTAAGTAGGAATTAATAATTAAGTATAATAATATATTATTATACTTAATCACTACTATGTTTATAGGCATCGCTTTGAGTGTCTAAAACCCACAGTAAGTACTTCTAATAAAGCAGATTTCTGAGTATATGTGGACCCCTCAATGTGATGTTTTTTTTTTTTAAAAAAAATGTATAAACTTAAGTGATATCATCATCCATTCCATGTTCCTCATTGTCCAAGGGGATATATATTGGCGCTTCACACCTGTCTACCTCATGTGGTGTTTCGTCCATGACAAAATCGCTCTCCTCGTCAAATAATGCTGTCGCCTCGTCGGAGACAAGGCCTCGATGTCTGAGAATCGTCAGAATTTTAGTTGTGATCGGGAGCAAACGATTGCGTTTCTTCGTTAACGTGTCATTAACCCTCGAGAATAACAACTAAGCGGGGGCAGACATGGCCGGAGCCGCCAAGAAGTCCCTCGCCATGAGACTGATTATTGAAAACCTGGTTCTCCGAGGATGGTGAAAATCTTCAATCAAATCCGTATCATCCAATATATCTTCAGTAAGATAAATTGATAAATCGTCACCCCAATTATCGAAGTCGCACCTCCGACGCGTAATTTACCCCCACTTTTCCACATTTATTTATTGTGGGTTGTCTTGCATTTCCGGTATCCGCTTCAACTGTGATTCCAAATTTCAGCCAGTATCGATCGAAGACGCCCCGAACGTGCCTCTGGTAGAGATAGTCATATTCGAAAAGCCCATTTCTTCGAAAAACTTGAGCTTTACTCGGGGGGCAACAAAGACATAAATTCTCAATATCTACAGGGATACCATCGTCCACATCGCCTAAAGGAGAGTATTGGAGTAATTTGAGCCTGGCTTCTTTCAATCCTCTAGCGATCAAGCAATATTGAGCGCTGTGTCACTGCGTTCCCAGGACCTGAGTTCCTCCAAAAGATGAAATAGGGAGCAGTAAAGCTTATAGTCATCTCTTTATACGATTGAGGCATAATAGTAGGTTTTTTAAAGCATTCGAGAACTTTACAAACAAAATTTAAGTATTCCCAATCCTCTTCGGTGAACGAGATGTTTCTCCCTTGAAATGCTCCTGTCAACTTTACCAAGTAACTCAGTGACCTCTTTTCGCAATTCTGGAATCGATGAAGCATTTGTAGGTGGAAAGCCACCTGGTACTGTTGTTCTTTAATAAGCTTTCGGGGCCTCCATTTACACTATTAGCGTTCTTGTGCGCGGCAACGATAGACGCAAAAGTGTTTTTTCGATATGTGTGAAGATTTACTCCGTGAGCCAATTTTTGTTCAGCCAAAGCCAAGCCTTTCATTTTTTCGAAAAAAGCATCTTGGTCTGGAATTTCTTCTCGTACTTTGGCGATTTCGTCATCAAGCTGCGCAGACTTCGTTGGTCTGCAGAAATCCATTTCAAAAAAGCGAAGGTGGCTAAGTTGAAAATATGCCCAGCACAACGCAGGTCCGCAACTGTTTCGAGCTCTTTTGACAAGCATTCTTTCCTAAATTTATCGACCAAAACATGATGGGGCCGACATTGTCTCTGGTTATTGACACGATACGGTCTTCAATTTGATAGTCTTTAAGAACATTCTTGAGAAGGTCAAAAAGAACATCGCCCGTATGTGAAGTGGTTGTCGTATTTTCGAAGCCAATAATACCTGTTTGAAGCCTGAATCTCCCGCCATAATAGTGCACTGTAACAGCGAACACTCTAAATTGTTACTGGCTCTCCACTAGTCGATAGTAAGAGTAAATCGACTTTTTTCTTTGCGAGAACATGTCGGGAGGACATAGACATTTTGATGTAGTAATTAAAAACAGATCTCTCAACGTGATTCGAGATATTGAGGGTACGTCACTTTGGAGATACCAAGAAGCCTTCTCACAGCAGGAACATCAACAAAAGAGAAGGGTAAATTGGCCGATACCACAACATCCAACAACAACTATTGGTAATATGGGGATCGAACCTGGCAATCTTGAACCGTTTTGTAGTGAGCAGTGGGCTTTCGAAACACACTGGTTGAGACTTCAGGCAGATTAGATTTACTTCTGCCGGGACAGCAAGAAGGCACCAATGATAAACTCCGATAGAGGATCTCGCAAACTTCAAGGGCCGCAAGGACTTCAAGGCTCATAACTGACAACGCACGAGAATTCGTGTCTTGAAGTGCTTGAAAATTTTGTCGAGTTGAGTGGCCAGGCAGAGACGTGGCTGTAGCTCTGGCAAATGGAACATTGACCTGTGATCGATCTATACTGGTCTTCACGCAAGACTGGAGTTTCCAAACGGTTAGGCCATCCTTGAGTATGGAAGCTACCCCTTCGTCGCGACCACCGTGTTTTCAAGAGGCGCTCACTCCCAAGTGCGACAGTCTTGTGTAAATATTTGCTCTTTGAGGTAGAATGAACCCGGTTCATGAGTCAAGATAGGCAAGTATCACATTTCGCCATTTTGGGATCAGCAAAAATTGAGAAGACCCCATCTTTCAGTGCATTCTGCAAATAGCGGGTTAATTACCAGTATAATTATACTTACTAGTAATTATCCCAATTACTACTGGTCGCGGTATAATTGTTTATGACATCTGCCCGACACAAAAGAATGTGGAAGTGATCCCTACCAGATTTGTCTACACGTACAAAGAAGATGACTTGAAATGTGCAACTTACAAAGCCGGATGCGTTGTACAAGGTTTCAGACAGAAAGAAGGGATACATTTTCAAAAACTCAAAGTTCTGGCCCCAGTTATCGATCTTACTGCAGTTCGGAGTGTTGCTCTGGTCTCTACCGAATTCGGCTTCCCTATTCACCATCTCGACATAACACTGGCTTACTTGAATGCACCCTTGCTCGAGGGAGAACGAATTTACGCTAAACCACCACCAGGCTGGAACGACATTGAAGGGCATTGCTGGCTACTCAAGAAATCCGTGTACGGCATGAAGCAGGCCGGATACGAATGGTAAACACTTCTCGCAGCATAGCTCGAATCACTTGGACGCGAACAAAGTAAATCTGATGAGACAACATTCACAAGAATCACACAAAAAGGCGCATTGTCGCACTTTATGTCCATGCAAATGGTAGAACAAGAGTTAGTGTACAGCGAACAAGACAACCCGAGAAAAGAGGGAGAATTCACCATCAGAACCTTCACAGATGCGTCATTTGCACCGGGATCTGATGCTAAACTGATCTCAGGATTCGCGATGTGTGTAAACCGAAATCTTGTATTTTGGGAAACAAAGAAGGAAAAGAATATCATCAAAAGCACAGGAGCCGCAGAATTGGTGGCATTAGGTATGGCAGAAGACAGACCTGTCAGGCATGCCGAGTACATTATGGATTTGGGCCGCACAGTTAATTAGTAACTATTTTGTAGTAATTACTACTTACTAATTACTATCAACACTGCCTCCTCTCATCATTCGATCGACATCATCTCATCGGGTTCCCGAATCATAACATATTACTATACATACTAACACAATAATGCCTAGAAGCGATAAGCGAAACTTTGAGAGGGTCTCAAACTCGAAGCTTTAAAAGCGCTAGGCGCTCTCAATACGTTCCCGTTCTTGGCCCAAAGTATCCATCTGGCGCAGAACTGGCGCTCAAGTGGGCAAAGTCAGACCCGTCAAGACCTGCAGTTACAACGTTGTTGCCCCACCAGCTAATGCTTATCTTTTGATACTGCAATGCAAAATAGATGATGACTGCGCTCAAGGAGACACCGGCGGTGAGCGAAGCGGACATCAAGAAATTGTACTTCTTGAACCAGTCGTAGTATCTCTTGTTGATCACGTACATGAAGAAGTACGATGTGATCATGCCGGGGGTAACGTACGCCAAGTTGTAGGGGGCATAGATGAAAAACCCGCCAATCACCAACACTGGCTGGAAGTACTTGATCGCCTCGGACTTTCCGGAAAACCTCTTCACCAAAATCATGATAGGCGCGAGTAAGAGACCAATCAAGAAACACCACTTCAAGATCGGATAGAGGTCGGAGAGTGTCCGGTCAGGACCCACGATTCCCCAAAATACAGACGAGGAGTGCACAGTACGTGCATCGGGACAGGTGAAATCTTGGTCCTGGTTCTCGGAGCAGAAGTTGCCGATTTTGCCCATGGTGAAGTTGATCACCGCCACACTAACAAACGAGCTGATGAGCGTGGAAAGAATGAGAGTTCTGAACACCGACCTGGGCGCAATGCTGAAGTAGTGAGCCTGTTTGAGGTTGGTGATGTATGTTTGGGCCTGGCCGCCAATGTTGTAGCCCAAGGCTCTCACAAACATCAAGGCCACCGCATTCCCAGGCAAGGCGTAACCGATGATCAACTCCACCAAGGGATTGAGTCCGAAATTGAACCCGGTGATGGAGTACACCAAGGTGATTGGAATCAACAAGACAAAGTTGAGGGCAACCGCGAAAAAGATCGTCCACACTGGGGTTGCGGTTGGATAGATCTCGACACACACAATCGCCAACACTACGGAGATCACGAGCACCACAAAAAAGCACCATTCGGGCACCTCTTTGTACTTGCGCATGATCCTCGAAAACGCGTCGTTGTGGGTCCTGGAGCTCAAGCTATCGAAGTTCTTAAAGCCTCTCCAGAGACCGGAAGATGCCCGCGAAATGTGGCGGTACTGTGTCACTCCCATGTACACTATGACGAACGGGTACATGGCAAAGTAAGCGCCGTACTTCACCAAGTTGGCTGCGGAGAAGAAGGGAGGGCCATAGCTGGAGTACTTCGCTACATCCAACCACTTTCTCTCGTTGAGCACGTTGTCCACCTGGTAACTTTCGCCCGTGTTTGTGAAGATGCCAGCGGCGTTGATGGGCAAGTACGCGGTCCACTTGTAGTTCGAGTACCACATGCCGACAATACAGAAAAAGCCAAGAATCGAGCCCACGTACTGGTTGATTTGCGAATAGAACGGGATGGTCAACGCGGTGTTGTGGTTGATGATGTTCCAGTCAAAAGACGTGATGGGGTTGAACCCCAAGCCGCTTAACGAGCCCGTGACAGCTGCCAAGTTGGCATTTCCGGGTGCAATCCACGTCATCCAGTTGAATGTAGACAACGCTTGGAAGATGAAGTCGGGGAACCAGTAGTACACAAAAGAAGCCGAGAACACCACAAGAAAAAAGTGGAACCTCGAGATCGTCCACCCATTGTTCGACTCTCTGTGTTCTGTCTGTACCAATGCCTTGTTCAACGCAAGCGTCGACAAGAGACTCGGCCACATTGCCCGCGTCGGGTATATCGCAAAGTGCCTCAAAAGACCAGCAAGGCCGAATCCCATGAAAGAAGTCAGCAACATCACCAAGATCTGGTAGCCCCAATTGGGCCAGTTCATGTTGTAGAACTCGCTCAGCTTCATTGCGGGGATGTTCGACAAGACGTATGGCGCTGTGCTCGAGACGGAGTAGAAGAGCGTGGCCAACATCTGCTCCTTGCGACTCCAGGGCCCGGGGTTCAAGTCCAAAGTCCATTGCAGTACTCTTATTTTCTGTTTTGGGAGAAGCCAGGCCAAAAAGGACCCGCTCGGATAAATAAGCACTTGCATGGCCGCGGGGTCTATGTTGACAACAGGCTGTTTCTGGGAGAGGAACCCATTCACAAATGAGCCGATCGCGGTCCAAATGATACCGACAATATAGAGCCGGATAGTCTCACATGGAATGTCCGGGTCATCATACGGTCTGGTGACGCTTCTGACATCAATGTATGGGGAGTGGTATTTGATGATGGCAGCCTTGGTTCTCGCCTGCAAGGCCCAGTCTACATCGGCACTTTTTGCAGACTCCGACTCATCGGATATATTATATTCTTTGGAGGTGCCAGAATTGAATTTTTCATCCAGCACTAATTCAGCCCTTTCCTTGGCCTTGGAACGCGGTGCTTGGGCTATCAAACGCAGTGCAGTTTCAAGATCGTCCGTTGAGGTATTCACATCATCAGAATGTTCATGAATGAAGTCCTGGAGAATCTTTAACGCTTCTGAGACCGGCAAGAGACTGATTTTCTTCATCATGTACAAAACAGGCAGTGGAAGATCATCGAACGAAACCAACGTTTCGTGATTGAGCTCCTTCAAAATATAGAACTGCTGGTCAGCCGAAAACTCATCAGTATCGATATCAAAAGACAGTGCGCCAACAGAGTCATCTATGGATGTGGACTCGTTTCTGTGGCCGGTATCGACGAAAGACTCTTTGGAAGCGTCCCGAATGGTTGCGTCTTCCATCTTTAACAAAGTCTATTAGCAGAAGCGATTTCAA
>JAKTWD010000117.1:0-20389 GCA_030581935.1 Metschnikowia corniflorae | reverse complement strand
GTAGCCTTCGCTGAAAGGATTGACTTTACGGCACGGCTTTCCCGTCGTGAGAAGAGTGCCGCTACCGTACATCTCGGGCAAACCCAAACGGGTACGGAACTCCGCACGCAAACCAAGGTGCACAATCGGGCTGTTCGCGTCGGAGACAACCTCGAAATACTTCGATTTCGAGAACGCCTTGGTAAAGTCACGATGTGCTGCTTTCGTTCGTTCTTGAAGCGACCGCATCACCACTGAGGACCCATCGGCATTGGACTTCTCTGTGATCACCTTTATCGCCTCCGATGCCACGCGTGCAGCATACGGGGGCAAAGAAGCGCTGAATACGTATGCCGTCGAATTGATCCGCTGGTGGTGTACCATGGGCCTGACTCCTGCGCAGAACCCGCCCGAAGAGGCAAAAGATGTCGCAAGTGAACCAATGGTAATGGCGATCTCGTGGCGCGATATACCGAAATGCTCGGCGACTCCGCGCCCGCTGGCTCCGACAGTTCCGATAGATAAAGACTCGTCAACAAACAAGCGGTACTTGTATTTATTCTTGAGCTCGACTATCTCGGGCAACCGCACCATCTGGCCACTGTATGCAAACACCCCTTCAGTGATAATAAAGCGCCGGCGCAAGGGTTTTTGACGGCTCACGATGGGCTCGAGCTCGGCCAAAACACGCTCCAAGTGCTCGATGTCATTGTGGCCATACCACTCGATATCGCACCGACTCACCACCAATGCTTTCTGAAGCGCCACGCTGATCCCAGAATCGACCACAGCCAAGTCGCCTCTCTTTAAAAAGGCAGGAATCACCGACCCCGCGGTCACAAAGTCCTGCCCGTAGAGAATCGCCTGCTCTGTGTTCAAAAAACGCGCCAAGTCCTCCTCTAAACGCACATGCACGTCTTGAGATCCATAGAAGTTAGGGGGCCCGCACGCGCCGACTCCGCTGGCACGGATGGCTTCCTCAGCAGCATCCTTGAGACGGCTACTCGAGCTGAGATCGAGAAAATCAAGACTCAGCATATTGGCCACTTTACTCAATTCAGGGTATCCGACAAGCTCAACGTGGGCGCCGTTCTGGCCCTTCACGTGATACTCCTTTGTCTGCCAGTACTCCAAATCCGTGACCGGCTCGACCAACGGCGCCGGCTCCCACTCGTCGATAAGCTCGTCGATCTCTCTCTGCAGGAACGTGACGATCTCGGCTTTGTTCTCCTTCTTCTTCAGCGATAGGAAGTAGTGCACCGCGAAAACAAACAACGCAAACTCAAACAACGACCGGATCGGGTCATCTTTATATGACAGCTTGATGTAACGAGAGACAATCAGCCCGCCCGGCACGTTCTCAAGAAGAGATAAGCAGTAGGTCACTTTCAACCCGAGCTTCGCTTCTAGGAAGTCTAGCGACGGCGGCAACGCAGAGATCTCGGGGGCGGCCATCGCTGTTTTGAGGATTCTAGTGGTGAAAATACTTCCAGAATAGGAAATAATGCGAGTGCAGCTTCAACAGGGTCAAGCAGAACTGGCCCTCTAGCCAGTTAACTGCTTCGTTTTTTCTCTAACGGTGATAGACCACGCGCGGCCTGCCTGGTTTTGGTGCACGGGTGTTTTTCCGCGGCCGCGGTCCCGTCGGTGCCGTCGGTGCCGTTTTCCGGATATTCTCCGAAATCCGCTCAGACATTCACAGCATTTAGTGTATGGAAATTGGGTGGAGTTTTGTGGGTCCTTCAGACGGCGAGAAAGTTGCAGAATGTAATCCGAATTTACGGATCACGTGCAAAATTGTGGGACCTTGCTGTAGACACCGGCCTGCGGATAGTGTAGCTCTTTCAACAGCCCATGACCATTTCCACGATATCCCAAGATTTACTCCGAAGTGTTTCTGCTCTCATAAAAAAGTGGTTTGTAACATACCTGAACATCTTTGAGTATGACTTCTCATTGCAATCATTTCCGAAAGCACATTTGGTGCCATCACAGATTCTCGCCATCGGGACTCAATAGGAGAGAACTTGCCACTAAAGTAAGCAAATTTTCTAATTTTCCCATTTTCCTTTCTCTTCACAAACTCTGAAATCAGAGCCAACCCAGAATGTTGAACCACGGGAGGTAGATCACGGAAGGTAGATTCTGCTCACTCCCTCCACATCCTGACGGCAGCAAACACACCCTTTCATACCCTTGGCTACAAGACTGACCCTGCACCCCTCGCAAATGGCAAGACATTTGCACGGCCACGTGATCAAAGTTCTCGGCTCGACCTGGCAGATCACACACGCTACCCTCGGGTCAAGGTCGTCTCCTGAGTCATCAGCCTTCAGCGCGTCGTGCCTGGCATTTTCAAGTTGGGTTCTGCGTTTGGCCAAAATAAGATCAAGCAACTCAGCCGTTTGGTCTTCGGTGCTTTTCTTGATACTGAGGGCTGCGTAGCGAGATCTGGTCAAAATGCCATTGGAGGAGTCGTGCTGGAGATGGTGCAGCAATATCTCGCGGTCTTCGAAAAGCTCGATCAAGGTATCCGCCGTCATGAGCTCTGCAACTACCGAGGAGGGACTCAATTCGAGAATTTCAGAGCTTTCTTGTGATTCAGGAATAGCCCCCAAAAGATTCAACTCGGCCAGCTCGTCCTCGGTCTCCCAATCTGAGACATCCCCTCCGTCCTCTGGAGCCTCGAAATCCGGCGACTCGTCGTCTTCTGAAAGAAGATCAGGACCAGAGTTTTTCAACAGAACAATTCCCTGGCCTAAGCTTTGCCCATTTGTATCGTTTCTCGATAATAGGTGGCGGAGAAACGACGGTGCCTGGCCCCTTCTTACCTGAAACTCCTCGACAGTCTCTTCTCCAGCCAGACTCACATTTTTCTTAAACTTTTTCAGAAGCTTATTTCTGGGCCAGCGGTAGAACACCAAAAGAAACGCCCACATGAGAAACTGGGCTAACCGTTGAAACGTCTCGATGAAATACGTCAACCGTAAGTGTAACGACCCGACTCTATGCACGGTATCCGTCTGGGCGTCCGACCCGTTGATCAACCGCTTCGACGGTTTCGTGACGATGTTGTTGTACCCCGAAATTTGATTTTCCTGCAAAAACGTGAGAATCTTATGAGACTGCTCGTCATCCGAAAGCAATCCCGGTTTCTCGGCGGCACCGAGTTTACCCCTGAGCAGTTCCCACAAATTGCGTTCCACCCAGGTATCCCGAGGGCTCGGCACATAGTTGTAAGCCATGAAATAGCTTGATTTGCCTGCCTGGGTCACTGCTACCATGCCCAAATTGATGGCAGCAGTGTAGAAATCCTGCGAGAGGTCAAGTCCAAGGTACCGCGTGAAGATCTCGTGGTTCGGGTGGTCCTCTGCGAAGAAATTGGCAAAGTTGAGCTCGTCCACTCGTGCGCCTTTCGTTACCATAGTGAGTAATAATATTAAGGCACATGCCGCAGTCACCGTAAGCGTCAACACCAATGCAGTATAGGTGAGGGCGATTTCCAGGGGTAAGCTGAAAACGGTGCCGCTTCTAAGCAATGTGCAGAAATACCACACGAACATCGAGCTCAATATCGTCAGCGGAACGAGCCTATACTTGTTTTTATAGAGTATGGCACCAATTTGGTTGCACACCTGGTCCGCGAGCAGAAACAAGCACACAAGCAAAATCTGCTCCGTGGGTCTCTTTGCAAGGGTGTGCAGGCGGAGAAAGAAGAACCCGGAGCTAACCTCCTGGATTGCCAAAGAGAGCTCAAAAAGGGTCAACCCGCCCTCCAAAAACGGTTTCTGGTTCGAAATCGCTGCGGAAAACGTCTCTACGAAAAGTGAGTAGCTCACGCTCAAAAACACCGGCCAGAGCATTGCCGTGGTGGGCCCAAAGCGGACCTCGTTACGTGGCATCTGCATGTACAGGTCCAGGGCATACTCAACGACGTCGTACTGGAAGTATTTCAGCGGAATCCACCGGGTAAGTCGGGAGACGTTTTCCGGATAGTAGTTCTGGCCTATGACGTTCAAAGCGATGAGCACACGCGACGCCTGGGCCAAAAGAAGCACGACACTGGATAGCCGTAGAAGAGCCAATATAAACCCCTGCGAAACGGGCAATTTCCGGGAAAAAACGAGCGGGCCACGCGCCCGAGCGGCTCGAGCACGGGTCCCGGCCAGAGAGGCGATGACAGCGGTCCGGTTGAGGATCAAGGCGACGAAAAAGGTCGAGATTCCGTACGCCGAAAACGCATATGCGGCAAGCAGGCCAAACCGGTCCCAGCGGAGGTTCTGCGCCTCCGGCAGCGCACTCTGCTCCCCTATAGCAGCCCCGAAAAGCTTGAAGCCCTCGAAGAAACTCTCGAAATACGTTTCCGGCGTCGGGGCCGAGACCGAAGTTGGCGTTGGGCGAAGCGAGGTCACGTGCGCGGGGGCCCCGGACCTTGGCGCCGAGGCATTTGCCGCCACGAGGGTGGCAGAGACAATGTGCAGGATGCTGGCAGCAGAGGCGGTCATTCGAGTCAATTGCCGGAGTGTGGGCCTATTTCGGGCTGATCCTCTGATCTTGTGGGAATATAAATCAGAGAGGCCGGGTTCCTGAGAGCGGTGCGGATGTGTGCGGATGCGTGAAGTGGGTGCAAATTATGTCACGTGATCTGGCCGGTTGCTGGGACTTGACCGGCGGCGGGTTCGACGATTTGGAGATATGCATGGTTTCATATTAATTGTTTTGAAGCTAAAGTTGATATTTCTTCAAGGAGTGTTTTGGCTGGTTTGGGTAGTGTTCTGGATCGAATAGAGTCTGCGAAGTGATCGCCGAAGTCGCACTTAGACGAACCACATATTTGTCTATCAGGACAGAAGACTGGGTGGGGTTAAAATTCTCTGAAGTGAATCTTCAACATGGTGGTTACAAAGACATGATTTTACAATACTGAGGGTTTTTTCTGTCTACTTCCGAGAAAAGATTACGTGCCATTAGCTATCCAGAGTAGGAATGTTCTTTTTTTTTTTTTTTTAAAGAAACAGATATGTATTGAAGGATGCCGCTTACCTTAGCCGTGGGCGAAAACTATATATTCTATAGAAAACCTTAACACACTTGATTTTCTAGATGTGTACCGCACATCCAGTTTTTTTAGTGTCGCCCGGGTTTCGAACCGAAGTCTTAGGCGCAACAGGGTTACACGTGAGTAGTATTTTTTATATTTTTGCGATATTCTTGCTACAAAATATTTTTCTGAAATGTTTTTATTATTATGCTTATTTTATCTAATTTGGCAGTTTTTATGCAAGTATTTTTAGTATTTTTCTAAAAAAGGTGCATCTCCAGACCAATAGGGGGAGCGTAAGATTCTCATATCACAACCAGTGTTGAGTCGCATCGTAAATTCATTGTAAATTTCGTTAAAGTCAACAATTTTTCGTAATCGTAACTAGGATAACGCCAGGCCGTTCATTAGTAACAAAATAGTGAAATTTTACGATACACTTACGATTTTCTGGCATATTACAAGGTGTGCACAATGTATATCAGGCTGGCTCTGATTGGGTGGTTCCATAGAAAGCAAAAAACTAAGAACATGGACTTTTGGGACTACAAAAGGTTATATCGCGTTCGCTGTTCACCAATACACTCGAGGAAATGTACCATACAGAAGTGGATGCCTTGAGCAAGAAGCTTACTATGAAGGAGGCCAGTTCGCGCTTACACTTGATGAGTGGAAAGCCAGTAATCGAAACAAGATTTTGGGGACCACATAACAGTATTTCGAAATCTCCTTTGAACGCATGAATTATGTGGTTGGATTCGAGGTGCTCAAAGTGAAATTCATAACGAAAGGAGTATTTGCTTTCGTTTACCAGGACATTATCGAGAGTTCTGCTTTGTAAACACGTATTGTATCTATTACGAGAGATAATGCCTCGGTACTGAGCATTCGACTTGACCAATTCAAAACTAGGAACGTCAAATTTGTTGGTAATATACGTTGCGCTGGTCACGCACTGAATTTATCCACATTTGCATTTTACGTTTTTCAAAATGTAGGATTTTAGGGCGTTTGTTTAGAGCATTCGGGAAATTGATGAAATATCTTCTTTTTAAAGGATTTTTCAATTCGGATGAAGTCAATTCCAATCTCATTCGAGGGCTTGTAAATGTAGTTCACAAAAAATCGTTTCTTCTGACAACGTTTGAACACCAGGCCGAGATACGAAGATTGCAAGACAAAAAGCGAACAGGCCCGGAACTTTCATATTGGTGAATGAATCTCGCTGGCTTTCAACATTTAAAATGATTCAGGGGGCTCTTCATTTCAGAAAAAAATCAACTATGTATTGGCACAAGTTAGGCGCTTCGATAAGAAAGACCAAAAGCATATGGGTCTCGAAAGTTTCGACATCAGCGAACTCGAATGGAAATACCTAGGGAGTATGCATCGCAGTTTAAAATTCTTCGAGACCACAAACCTTCATCGACAAGCTAGCAAAGAATCTGCTGTCGGCTTGACCATCCCTTACGTTCATAATCTTCTCGAGAACGTCAGAGGTTTAAAAACGGAGCTGCTCAAACACACAAATCCGTATCTTGCTCGAGGACTCGATGCTTCTCACACAAAGCTTAATGAATACTATCCCATTTATGAAAACGATTTTGGTGAGATGATCCCAGACTCAAGCTCAAGTTTTTCGAACAAATAAATTTTGCAGGGGATGTCATTTCGTAGATTGAAAATTATTTGCAGCTTGTTTATTCACGCTCTACAAACATTTTGGAGAAGGATCGGAATCTTTGAGAAGCACAGAACGAGCCTCAGATTCAACTTCTCGCTAAGCGTGATAGCTCCGGCTGGTTTCATAAAGGCGAACCTTTGACGATGATCATGACGAACTTACGTCTTATTTAAAGTCAAAAAGAGATTTGAGAGTCAAAAAACCCAACAACTTTTAGGAGCTCGAGGAAAACATGTTCCTGTGCTTTCTAGGATGGCCAAAGACTTTCGAACAATTTCAGATATATATGTGCCTTCTGAAGCATTATTTTCACAAAGGGGCGATGTGGTTACAAAGAAAAGAAAGGATTTGCTAGCAAGTAGAACAAAGATGTTGGTTTTTCTCAAGTATCGGGATTAGTATGTCGGCGTAGAGAAGATTTTAGGAGAGATCAAAGACATGGACGAAGACCTGAGGGAAGACCTGAGGGAAGACCTGGGGGAAGACCTGGGGGAAGTGCTGGGCGGAGAGAAAGAAGTGATGGATGAAGAGCTCTTTTTGGCGAAAGGAAGAAGGTGATCATATCAAAATCAAATGTTAGAAAAAATTTCAAAATAAACAAACTTCGTGTACAAATCATGGTTTTCATGACATAAAAGAGAGATTCGGAGAGGCTTCGGTGCTTACTTTGGTTGTCCATGTTGAAAATTGTGAAAAAGACGGAAAACTTCAAAACATACAGATTTGATCGTAAACCCTCACAATTTTTTCGTAAACGATAAAACATAGTAAATGCTTACGATGTTTACGATCGTGATGGGTCTGCCATCGTAAGGTGCCTTCAACGTCGTTAACCACGTCTACGACGCAACACTGGTTTTCGGGACTGCAAACCATTGTTGCCGGACACAGCTCTGTTAACTACGAGCTCGCGATGCCAACTACCTACAGAGGTTACAAAGTGTTTCACATCATTCTGCTTCGACTTAAACACGCCGTCCCTGGCGAGTACTTTACGCCACTCAACACTGAAGTTCCCATCAAACGTTTCAAAGATAACTCGAACTAGTCAAAGTTACATCCGTCGTTGGACACCGTCGTTTTATCTTGACGGCCCTCGGTTAACCTACAGGGATTTCCCAGATAGACATGTGACATTTCGTAAGGTTCAATCTTACTGCAAATCGGGGTGACGATTTTGCCAGTGTAAGCGCAAATTTTTCGGAGAAGTCGCAACTTTTATACAATTTGTGCATTGCAATTTGACCATTGGCGTATAATCAGCGGGAGGAACTTCTGGCAGAGGGACACGCGATATAGTATAAAGTTTTGGAGAACCACGATTGCAATCATGTCTGCTACCTCATCAACAGTCTCCTTCGTGTTTAGATCTTCAAAAGTCTTAAATTAATATTACAAGGTATTGTAAATAACTAACAACGTTGCTCCGCAGACGATAAGCAATTCTGTTTCTGGATCTGCATCATTTCATTAAGATCCACTGATCGACGCATAAACTTTTGAAGCAACAAGACCCCAATACGTATCGTAATTTCCGGATAATAGAACTCTCACTGACTCGCAATTCTGTCCGGCGATCTCGACTCCAAGAGATCCAACATACGCCTTGCTTTTTGGACTTGTTTCTCAAACAAAGCCTGAACGAGAGGACTCACAGGCCCATTCTTACCAAAGAGCAGCAGGTACTGCTTAAAAGCATCTTTATATGAGTGTAAATAGCTCCTGTAAAGCACTTTGTTATCCTTGGGTTCACCCCCTCGATAGTACCAGACGGGTGCCATATAATTGGGTTCACCGAACTCATCAAGAGGCGCCAAGAGATTCATATTCAACTGAATCATGTTAATTGCAAGATTATAGTCCATGTCTCTACCTGTCGAGAATACATCATGATACAAAACAGCCTCTTTCAGTTCGTGGAAAACTCTGTGGGTGAACTTGAGCTTTTTCAAAAGATACTTGCGAGGCGGAGAGAGCTGTTTGATCTTGAGATCAACTTCGTCGAGACGCAGGGCGTAATTTTCTGATTTTCGCTCAAAACTTTGAAAGGCGAACGTTATGGGCTGGACGTGCCTCATCATGTCGTTAGTTAACTCGCTCAAGACGTTTGTAAGTTCCTCCACATTGCCGTCCATACGCTTATTGATATCTAAGATTTTCGGAGTGCATTCAGGCCCAGAAAGTGTTATGGAGTTGGAGCTGGCGGAGTCCAAGTCTGACATGCTCATAGCGAGGCCAGATATGCCTGCAAACAGTGATGCAAACACTAATACTAAGTTTCTCATTTTGGGTGTACTGAATCTCGAGATGGGGCGGAGTACGATGGATGAGGTTAGAGCCCTGAATCTAATGTGGACTCGGCCTTTATATATGTTTATTTAGTTGCCTCTGTGTGAAAACCGCCCGGATTTAGACTGCGGTCTGCTGCAGATCCGGTGAAACCTCGACATGAATCGAGACGGCTAATCTAAATCGGTCTTCTTTGGAACATGCTGCGTCATCCTTTTCTTTGTTGGGTCATAGTCGCCCCGTCCGTAGTTTGCTATTTTTCAATCAATGGAGTGGTTTTTGCAAGTCTTTGCGCGTTTCAGTCTGAAACGATTGTTCTTGTTTGTCGACAGGAATTGCGATGACCGGAGGTTTCCGAGACAATGATTTGCGTCATACACTTCGACGAATCCGTTATACACTTCGACGAATCCGTCATTCACTTCGACGAATCCGTCATACACTTCCACGAATCATAGGGGTTTTGATTGATGACCTTTCCTTGAGGATGCAGAGTTCTCAATCTCAGGTCCCAAAAATGTCTCCGCATTTCCTTTTTCAGCGAACACCATTTGATATGTCATACCCGAGACATGGATTGATAAGGTTTCATCAATCATGATTGAGAAGGCTGATCCACTTTATTGTTAATTTGTTGGGTTTAGGACAACGCTTCGATGCAAACCACGTGACAGGCGGCTCACTTAACTCTGCGAGATCGATCTTCATGGTTAATTCAGCTGTCTTGGTTAAGCCAGCTGACGTATCTTTTGTCCTAGACTTCCACTGAGGAAGAAAAAGGGAAAGAACATTTTCACGCGATGTACGGACGCGATGCACCGGTGAAGAAATCTTCCTGGGGCCTGGGTAGTACCCATCAGTGACAAATTACTAACTTTCGCGCCTAATTATTTGAAATTTAGTAGTAATTTGTAGTAGTTATTTCTAATGGTAGTATTACAAATAGTAATATCATTAATGGGTATTTGTAAAATAGAGGCAATATTACAAGTAATTACAAATATTCACTCTTAATCTATAGTTTTTAATGAAAGGTACGCCTCAGACCACGGGTTCGAACCCGGACGACACCAAAATCTGGATGTGCGGCACAAAACTGGAAAAATCAAGTGTGTTAGGTCTTCTATAGAATATATAGTTTTCGCCCACAGTTAAGGTAAGCGGCATCATTCAATACATATCTGTGTGATACGTAATCAGTATAATTGGGAAAGCCTCATTTGATTATCAAAGAACAGATCGGCCACCAATATACAATCAACGGATGTCGGTCCGGTATCACTTATCAATGTACGTCGATCTCGAGTAAGTTGGATCACTATCGACAGCATTTCACCCACTCCGATATTTAGAGAATTTTAGTATCATCGTTCTGTATTCGAAGAGTTGGAAGTACACGTGTATTTTTTTGCTCTAAATAGTATTTAATGCGGAAAAGCGCTTTGAGTAGAAGCTTAGTCACGTCATGGTTGCGAATGGCATCTTGTTGAATCCATGAAATTTTCATTGCATTAAGAGTTCCAATCGAGGGAAAAAATCGCTGAAGAATGCTCAAAGAATGCCAAGAATCAGTAATGAACTATTGAATATTTTGCGAATAGCAGGCTCAAGATTTGGCTGGAGCAACGAAACGATTTCACTTCTACCGCTTTGCATTATTAAATGTTTTGTAATGCAGTATTAGACCGTAACTGTTTGGTATACGAGGGATGTTGAGTATATTGTCTCGGCTTGAAGGAAGCTGAACGGAAAGGCGAAGTGACCGATAAACTCCATTTCCGGGGTGGGCACGAAAGGGAAGGAAAAGAAACTTGAGCTAGAGATTTCAGAAAGCGTGTTTGGATTTTTCTATGACGCGAGTCAGCTCGGTGGTGACGATGGCCATGACGGTGAGAGCTAACTTCGAAGGCACTTGCAGCAAGAGAATGGCAAGAGTTAAGGACCAGATTAAGGAGTACTACAAACGCAACGAGTCCTACTGTCTTTCGATTGGCCAAAGGTCTTTTGTCCATTATGGATTTCCTCTTTCTCGTAATCGCTTCTCTTCCGAGCAAAGAGCACAGTTCGCACAAGCGAAACAGACTTCAACCGCAGACAATCAAGATATTGGCTATTGTAAAGGCGAGAGGCATCAATAAAACGAGGCAAGTGTCTACGTTGACTCCCTACCGTAGTCGGAAGCTGCCGATAATCAAGATCAGGATCATTTAGACCCTATGAACTCCACCTCCGAGCAACCTACGTTTTGTATGAGTGAAGCGAAGTCTGCTGATATCGTCAAGATACCATACCTGGATGATGGGAGGAAAAGAGGCAAAATGAGCAACGCTCAAGGATAACGAGCGAGACGACATGTGCTCAGAACGGTTATTTGCAGATTTCAATGGGATCTGTTGAACCATAGCCAGTGGTGAGGAGTCGAAACTGTGCACCACTGGCTCCACGGGAGGATCATGTGAGTGATCCTCATGGTTGAACACTTTATAACCGGCAACCATAGTAGCCTAGTCGCGTGATGTCTCGGTAGAGGAGGCATCAGGAAGAGGAGTCCCGGAGAGGGGAGTCGCAATAGTAGTAACAGTTTCAGTCGCTGTATAAAGAGTAAAGTAATCAAGTAGTTAAGTGAAGAAAAGAGTATCCTGATGAGGGAGAATCTTCTCTATTTATATAGTAAAGTTGAGACGCCATTTAACGTAACAAAAGCTGTAAATGAAAGGTGGTGTCCATTGTTGGCAAGTTGAAGACCACCACGTATCAGACTCAAACAGGATGTACGTGCAGGTGAGATTAGGTGAACAATGGATAGGCACGCCTTGGCAAAACACTTCGCAATAGTTAACGACGCTTTACGATGACAGACCCATCACGATCGTAAAAATCGTACATATGTACGATATTTCTTCGCTTATAGGGAAATCGTAAGGATTTACAATAAAATTTTATATTATGAGGATGTCCCTCTTTTTCACAATTATCTACATGGATTACACAGCTAAGCACCAAGGCCTTTCTAATTTCTCTTCTATGTCATGATAATCATGATTTGTACACTAAGTTTGTTTATTCTAGCTATTTTTCTAGCATTCAATTCTGATAAGATCACCTTCTTCCTTTCGCCTAAAAGAGCTCTTTATCCAGCAATTTATTTCCTTTCTCTGTAACCTCATCGCCCATTTGGGAAAATAATGCTTCAGAAGGCGTAGACATTGCTGGGATTGCTAAAAAGTCTTCGGCCATCTTATAGAAAACAGGAAATTCTTTTCCTCGAGCTCACTAAAAAAGATTGAATTGTTTGCTCCCTCTTTTTGACTCTAAATAAGACGTAAGCTCGTCATATTCGTCGTCAAAAGGTTCGCCTTCAAGAAATCAGCCGGAGCTATCACACTCAGCGGTGCGTTGATTTTGAGGCTCGTTCTGTGCTTCTGCACGGGCCTCAAATTCTCTTCCAAAGTGTATTTATGGCATAAACAAACGATCTGCAATTAACTCTCAAACTCCGAAGTGACATATCTTGATAAATACCTTTGTCGAGAAGCTTGGGCTTGAATTTGAGATCAAATGCGGCCACGAGGGATATGATCTTCAAGTCCCCATGAACTTTTTGGTAAACGAAAAGTATTCATAAAGCTTTGTGCGAAAAGCCTCGAGTTCTTGAGCAAAATATATATTCGTGTGTTTGTGCAGTTCTGTGTTTAATCTCTAAGGTTCCCGATAAAACCAAGAATGTAAGGGTCGGTCAAGCTGATGGTAGTATCTTTGCTAGCTGGTAAACAAGTGTTGGGGCCTTAAGGAATTTTGTAATGTGGTGCAAATTCTTTAAGTGTTTCCATTGGAGTTCGAGACCCAGATGTTTTAGAACTTTCTTACCAAGGAGCCCAACTTGTGTCAATTCATAGTGAATTTCTTTCCTGAAATGAAGAACCCCCTAGAATCATTTTGAATGCCGAAAGCCAGCGAGTTTCATTTTACAATAGAAGTTTCCGGGCCTTTTTGGTTTTTGTCTTGCACTCTCCGTATCTCGGCCTGGTATTTAAATGCTGTCCGAAGAAATGAATTATTCAAACACCTTTCAAAAGCCTTCGAATGAGATTGGGTAGCGACTTCTTTCGATTTGAAAAGTTCCTTAACAAGGGAGATTCTCCATCAATTTTCAGGATTCTCTAGTCAATCGCTCTAAAATTCGGCTTCCTGGAAAACGTGCAATGCAAAGTAACGTTTGGAGGTTAGATTTTCAGCAGATAGGAGAGCCACCGTAGAAGATGTCGGAACCCGAGATGCAACTGCTATTGCTGTCTAGGCCAGTGATAAAGTTTGCATCAGCATGCGGCCGGCCCAAAGTATATTCCATCGAGTTTGAAGTTCCTACATTGAGTTGCTGAAATTGAACGCTCACTACCGAGGCATCATCTCTCGTATTAGATACTACACGGTTTGACAAACCAGCAATTTTTGATAACGTCCTGGACAAGCGACAACAAGACTCCCCCTGCTAGAAATTTTACTTTGAGCACCTCATGTCCAACCACATAATTCTTGGGTTCAAAGAAATTATCGAGTATTTGAATGTGATCCCAAAAATTTCGATTACGGGCTCTCCACTCATACTGGACATGATCGGATACTGTTGGTAAGAGACTAAGTTGTCACCATTAAGTGAGCATCTGCATCAATGTGGCATGTCAAACAATTGCAAAATGTGTCTTTTCTGAGTGCGTGAAAAATCAGCTATAACCACTGCTCAGATGCCCCTCACAACTGCACCACTAATGATATCGAGCAGATCTGGAGTTTATGATGCGGCCTCCTTTCTTGATGCCTTATCGTATGAAGGTTGCGGCTTGTATCGATCATGAATGCTTCTTCTCTAGTTTGTATTGTATGATGTCAGAAACACGAGATAAGACGGAGAGAGCAAGTATATACGCAATGGTGTAGCGGCTTTTTCCTGATTTGGACTCAGTAAAATCACTGCGACGGTAATTTCAAAATCATTATATCCGTGAAGCCTGCTACCTCGAAGCCAGGACTGTGACCACGGTACTGAGAAGATTGGCGGGATACCATATATGATAAATCATCAACATTGTCAACTTGGCTGCAAGTAATTGTCCACTTGACTGGAAATTCTCAACTTTTGATTGTTGTCGGACCTAAAAGTTGGGTTTTAGCGAACATTCAGTTTTTTAGGACTGAGCAAGGACCGCCGCTGATAGATTAGTATGAGTAATTCTGCAGGCAAATTAGAGGATTCCTCTTAGGGCTGATACCTAGGATGATGATTCACTCAACACTCTTCATTCATGTAGACGCGAAATGTTCGATATATCATCATGATGAGATGCTCTCGGAAGAGTGTAATAGCGAACTGGCCCTCATTTACAAGCTCCTTTCTCAAGGCCTCCACATTTGTATAATACTTTTTGTAAAGCGTCTTTATGATCAACGAGCGCAAATCATCCTTTTGAGTCCATTCCATGAGTATCTCACACAGGACGAAGTGACAGGATTACCAGTCAATCAGACATTGTAGAGGAATCTGGCAAGATTGACGGGTTTAACAGTTGGGCTCATCAGAGATGCGCGGTGAGATTTGCAACCGGTTGCAGCCATGGAGCTTATCGGAGATTCAGGCCCGTACACCAGCGAAGGTGGGCAGTTTGTACCCCGGCGAATTTCGGCAATTTTTTGATTAATTTGCTAAAATCTGCATTCAGATGTGTTTCTGGGGCTGGGTTGAGGGGGACATGGTGTTTGAATTCTGACTATCGGGTGTTGATGGCGTCTTGATCTGGCTTAATTTTGGCACCTGCTTGGAGGACAGGCATGGTGCATATGCGGAGCGCAATATTCACGACAGGAAAGGAAATTGTGTTCGATGTAGACTTTCTCAAAATCGATGTTCAGAATGAGCCCACGTGATGTACTTGAAATGCTTAAAATTTGCATTTTTCTTGAACAAGGGCACAAAACAAGCAGGAAATGCGGCTAAGAGGGCGCAAAATGACCGCCTTTCCATCTCCCGTTCATCTATAGAATACCAGTCAGCGGCCCACTCGGTCGACGACAACAAAGTCTTGAAAGACAACTATTTCATGACGTTGGACGAACAAATATACATCTCGTGCAAAGTCCTTGATGAAGTCTCATCCGACGTGAGAGCATGGACGCGTTCTTCTTCAACTCATATGGGATTTATTCCGACGACTCCAACTTGCACAATTTCGAGGCCTCGCTGATCAACGGCAA
This sequence comes from Metschnikowia corniflorae, assembly GCA_030581935.1. Taxonomy (NCBI): domain Eukaryota; kingdom Fungi; phylum Ascomycota; class Pichiomycetes; order Serinales; family Metschnikowiaceae; genus Metschnikowia; species Metschnikowia corniflorae. The sequence continues at coordinate 5,150 of JAKTWD010000117.1, read as the reverse complement.
TGTCTTGCAAAATAAGTACCGGAAGATTGTGTTAAAAAAGGGCACGGCGATTGATGTTGCACACGGCCGTCCTGTTGATCTTCTGGCCCGAGGCTGATACGCTTGCAGCTATCTTCTTGAGTAATTTCACACTGGATTTAGTGACAGGGTTGTCACAGAAGTTAAGAGGGGTATTATTAGCCAAAATCAAGTGTTTAAATTTTGCTTGAAAACTCTGAAGATCGCATTTTTTTTCTTCCTTGATCTCTCTTAGGAAGGCTTGACAGCATTTTGTCCTCTTTGGGGTAGAAGTCGGATATATGTTGGCCCAAAAGCTTTAGCCCATCGACAAGGTTAGGAGTAAGAATGGAAGCATAGTATTCTTTATCTTTAATGTCTTCATGAATTTGCTCACTCTGGGAAATCAACCCACGTTTTGCTCAGTTAGAATATGATGTGCTGAAGTGGAAGTGCTTATATGTCTGGAATGCGTGTAAGACACTGTGCACTTTTGGCGTTTTGACTTTACACGTGTTTCACATTTATGATTCATACAGGTTGAGTCCACTATGAAGTGGACGGGTGGGGAAAGTATGGAATCACGAGGCGTACTAAATTTCAGACTTGAAAGGGCTTCAGAAGATCCTCGTGTCGTTGAATATCTCAAAGTGGAAAAGAAAAGAGACAAGAGGGGCGAGAGCGAATTGCTAAAAAATCACAGCGCTAGTTTTGGGCCCTTTCGTTTGCACTTGATTATTGTGCCTTGGTTTTTGCCAAAGGTCATGTTCTTAGTTTCTTTGATTTCCTATACCACCCGATGAGAACCAGCCCGATACACATTGTGCACACCTTGTATTATGCCGGAAAATTGTAAGTGTGTCGTAAAATTTTACGATTCTATTACCAACCAAGGGCCTGTCGTTATCGTACTATGATACCGAAAAATCATTAACTTTGACGAAACTTACGATGTATTTACGATGCGACTCAACACTGCTTATCAGTAAGGACAGACTACTGACATGGCCCGGAGCCAAATCGGCGCACAACACCCGTACACCAGCTTAGGGTGGGTAGTCGAACCGGGCGAAATCCGGAACAACACGGTGTCTTTATGAGTCTTTTGTAATGCTATCAGCACGCTGAGCTTATTATCCGAGTTTCGGCACAAAATTCCGTGTGTGTGGTGTGGAAAGCAAATGTGTAAAACATCACTCTAGTTATGGTGAGTCGCACCACTAGTTCGTCTCGCAGTCATAACAATTCAATCTCCTTTGAGACTTGAAAGGATCTTGGCTTTTTTGATAGATTTCGCAAATCTAACGATGAGCTGCTGTCGTATGTATCATATTGTATGTGTAATGTTGGAAAAGGCTCAATTGCAAACTTCGGATTTAAATTTTGCAACCGTCCGCGAGTCTAATCACGTGCCAGTATCCGAGAGTACTTCATCCAGCACTTCTTTCCCTCCGCCCAGCAATTCCTCTCTTAGCACTGCCAAATGGAACATTGAGCTGTGATCTTTCCAAACTGGCCTTCGACGTAAGGCTGGAGCTTTCAAAGAATAGACCATACTTGGAAATGGAAGCTGCCCTTCGTCACGACCACCGTGATTTCAAGGGGCGCTCACCGCCATAGCAAGACAATTTTGTATATTCTTTTAGATATGACGAGCCCGATTCACGAGTCAAGATAAGCAAAGTATACTATTTCGCCATCTTGGGGCCAGCTAATATTGAGTAGATCCTCACCTTTCAGTGTATCCTGCATATAGCGGGTTAATTGCTAGTATAATGATACTTAACGTACTTCATTAGCTTTCGCACCAAACCGGCATTTGGGTCGGCAACAACAAACGCGTCTTAAAAAACTCTTTTTGCTTTTGAACACCTCCAATGCCACCACAACTGGTCGAATAGACTCCAGTCTTGTAGAATGATGAAATTAGGATCTCATTTGCCCTCAAAGCTCTAAAAGAGGGTGATCTCAAGTCAGTTTGAGAAGCAGCACGCGTTTCAATATGTCCCGTAGCACTCTCTAACGGAGGAGAAAAGGCTCAAGAAATCACGTCAAAGCAGCCGAAGACCAAACAAAATTAACAAAGACTGAAGAGAAAAGTTTAGCCAAATGGATAATCTCGAAGGACTCTCGCGGTCTCGCCCCGGCAGTCAATGTTGTTCGCAAAATGGCAGAATATTTGCTCGCGTCGCGTGGAACAAAAGAGATTTTAAAAGTCGGTGCCAATTGGGTTTCCAGATTTGTGAAAAGACACCCAAATCTCGACACATAGTGCTCGAGACCTTTCGATTATTGATGGCAAAGTGGCAAGATCCAAAGGTGCTATAAGGTTGGTTTGATATTGTGCATAACACGATGCTTACTTACGGGATCGAGTCAAGCAATGTGTACAATGTGGACGAGACAGGCATTTCGATGGGTTCAAGTGCGGCGACGAGAGTTGTATCAGGGTCTGAATTACGGGCGAAAGACAATTAATCCAGAATGGAAATCGAGAGTGGGTGACAGAAATTGAGTGTATCAATTCCACGGGTCTGTTTTTGCACCCATTTATCATATTCAAAGGTAAGCAAATTTGCGAGTCTTGGTATGCTGAGTTTGAGTAAGACTGGCGCTTGAAGTTAGTGCGAATGGTTGAATATCCAATGATTTTGCTATCCGGTGGCTCGAACGGGTTTTTATCCCTCAGACAGAGTCTATAACGAAAGGCACTCATGGACTTTTGATACTTGACGGACATGGTATTCATTTGACACCAGAATTTGACAAAATCTGCAACGAAAATCAGATAATCGCTCTATACATGCCGCCTCACACATCTCATTTTTTGCAACCTCTTGATCTTTGCTGATTTGGGCAGTCAAAGACAAAACATTACCAGTTGATCGGAGAAAAACTGGGTTTTATGTGCTCGCGGGTGGCAGTATGCGCATCAATAAAGATGACTTCAATGCACTATACAAACATGCTCGGGTAGATGGTTTCACTTCTTGAAATGTTAGGGCCAGCTTCGATACTGTCGGTTTAATACCATTTAATTCTCAGCGGGTTTTATCGAAAATCCGAATCGAGGTAAGAGACGAGGTGTCTCCAGAAAGTCATCTGACGCCACGGTGATCTTCAAGTCTTGCTGATGATTCGAATACGTCTTCAAAACACAGAATTAAGTGAGCCTTGCTTCCTCACATTATAAATTACAAAATTCTTGTCCTGAGGATGTGGCTGGACCATTGTAAGCCTCTTTAGAGAACCTTTTAAACTAGGCGCTTTCGCAGGGACATTCATTTGTGATAGTGGCCAAACAATTCAGCGATGTTCTCGTCACTCATGCCAGGCAGAACAGAAAAGACAATAATTCGAAAGAGCGTATAGCCGACGCTAGTGACTTGTTTGATGAGGAATTCAACGATCGTACTTCCAGCTTTCTGGGGAATGTTAACCCCTTTTTGGAAAATTACGTGGGCTCAGAGGATAAAATTTCAGTCACATAAAAAACGCACACCCACTTGTTGAATTCGTGGGACAATAGGGCACCGTAGACAGACATGTCTTAATAAAGCTCAGTATTTTTTTCTATGTTTTAGCGTATGTTTAGCGTTTATATTCGAAGTCAAAGATAATATATTATTGCAAAATGCAGGCGGTGACCCAAATGCCGGTTTGGTGCGAAAGCCAGTGAAGTACGTTAATTACTAGTATAATTATCTTTATTACTTCTGATCGCGACGTAAGCAAAAACTAACCTGTAGCAATTACACCTGTGGTATTTATTGTATTACGATAGTAGTTACTACCTTCAGTAATTATCAAATCACTATGAAAATCACTACTTAATCATTACACTCAACACTAATAACCATCAAATACACTGCTCGTCAAATCAGCCAACGTCCATCTTTTTTTCAATTGAAAAAACCCGCAACTCTATCAACCCACAAACATCCTCCAAAACACCACCATACCCAAAATATGCCCCACTTTCAAAATATCGGCCACCCCCAAAACACCCCAATATAATGACCTGCATATAGTGCACGCTCCATCACTACGCTGCGCTCTCGCGTACCTCATCAATCCATCTCGTCTTTACCATCCACATTAACATCTCAACAAGGCTATATTTTAAAAAGATATGTCGTCGAGACCGCCGCCACCTCCTCCACCGAAGCCGACTGGAAACAGCAGGCGAGCGCCTCCGCCGCCGCCGCCGCCACCGCCAGCTAAAAATGGCGCGGTAAGACTAAGCACCATAAACTATGGGCGTACAAATGGCACGCTAGGAAGGCCAGCTCCTACCCCAGCAACCGGTCCAAAGGAAAGACCGCCTCCGCCTCCACCCCTGGGCGTTGAGCCGCCGCGAAAAGTCGCCAAATTGAGCGAGCACGGCCCCGCCGAGGTGACGGCCTCCATATTAGAGATGCGCAAACGGCAGTGGCTACAGGTGCAGAAGCAGCGTTTCGGCGCGCCAAAACCATCGGCCGCTGGCCAGTCGGGCAGGCTCATCCGGCCGCCAAAAGCCGAGATGCCGCCCGAACATCTCCGTAAAATCATGCTCGATCACGCGGATCTCTCGAGCAGGAAAGTCGCCCTGGACAAGAGGGCGCACTTGGGCTCTCTCAAGTACATGCCGCACGCAATCCTCAAACTCTTGGAAAATATGCCGCAGCCGTGGGAGGCGTCACGTGACGTCCGCGTGCTCTACCATACCACGGGCGCGATCACCTTTGTTGATGAGATTCCGCGGGTGATTGAGCCCGTTTTCACCGCCCAGTGGGCCATGTGCTGGACAATGATGCGGCGCGAAAAGCGTGATCGCAGGCATTTCAAACGAATGCGGTTCCCGCCATTTGACGACGAGGAACCTCCCTTGGACTGGATGGAGAATCTAGAGGACGCGGATTTGCCCGACCCGATCCAGGCAGAGATCGAGGATAGCACGGACACGAGTATTTTCGAGTGGCTCTACGACGAGAAGCCGCTTTTGGGGTCCGAAACGGCGCTGGGCGGGAGTGTCAACGGCGAATCGTACCGTAAATGGAACATCGGCTTGCGCGCCATGGCGGCGCTATATAACATGGCGCAGGTGCTCCTACCGCACGTGACCGACGCCAACTACTACTATCTTTTTGACAAGCGGGCGTTTTTCGCCGCCA
>JAKTWD010000116.1:0-20743 GCA_030581935.1 Metschnikowia corniflorae | reverse complement strand
GTTTGACTCACGTCCATGGCCTAACCATACTGGAGCAATGGGTTCAAATTTCCAAATAAATGGTGCAACAAACGGTATTTGAAGACGTTTAATGTGGCCCGGGAGGCTTGATAGGTAGAGGCATTCCCTGTGAATGAGCTTGTTGCAAATCAGGTTTTTGCTTCAAACCGGAAAGTCGTGGTAACTAATGTATCTCGCATTTCTTTCCTTCAGTTTCAGTTCGTTTCTCAATAAGTCGTCTCCCGTTGCCACTCAAATTAATTAGACAGGATTATCTAGACAATATAATACTTAATAACCTTTATGTTGATCAGGAATGATGCGGAGCTGATAAATTCTGTGAAAACCACACTCAAAGATTCGGGTAAGCTTCTTTACAACATAATGCGGCTCTCAACGACTCGGAAATGAGGTTTGGAAAATTGAGACTTCACGGTCAAGGACCATCTCTCATTTAATGAACTTATCTCTCGACATTCTGGAAGCGTCTCCAAAGTGCGTTTTTATAAGACATCTAGCAGCTCTTCAGCATGACTATCACCGATCAGATGGAGTTATGAGAGAAGGCCGTATTCGAATAAATATGAAGCCTTTTTATGATAATTGAGTACAGTACCTTTTCACCCGTATTATTCATCGCACAAAGCACCTTAAAGATGTAGCTCAATAGTTTAAGGTGTAGCTCAATAGATCCCAACAGCAACAGCACAACACATTATCCATAACACATCTTTCGTAATCCTCCTCTCATGCCTGGAAACTCGCTACTTATGGCATTCGTCATCCACCCCTTCCATCTGCAATCGCATCTCCTTCATCCTCTCTAAAAATCAATTCTTCTTCAGAGTGACACCTCACCCTCCGTATCAAAACCTTACTGCTTTAACAATGCTGCTCTGGCAGGATGCATACCTCCTGAAACCAGGCTTTCCTCCTTCAGATCCTTCAGCGTACGCTTGGCCAACTCCTTCTGCACCTTTTCCTTCCTTTCATCGGCCAATTTATCGTTTTTCTCTTTCAATTTTTGCAGGCGATGTGCCGAGTTTCCACCACCACCGGCTGTGAGCTCTACATTGATCTTTCTCTCCCTGAACACCAGATGGTGCATTCCTAAAGCATGATCCATTTTACTTTGGATTGCCTGGTTGTCGTTATCGAACTCTAGAAATGCAATACCCTTCTCACGGCGGATCCGGATCCGGTCCGGATTCGAGTTCTTGAAGTGCTTCTCCAACTCGGCCTGTTGTGTGTCGTACGGAAGGTTGCCGACGAAAAGAATGAATCTGGGCCCAGTACCGTTATTTACACCCCTACCTTTCTTGCCTCTTCTTGTTTTCCTCTTCTTCCTCTCGGGCCCATCTTCAGTAGCTGCCTTTTCGGACGCGGCCTGTTTCTCCTGTGCTTCGGACGTAGTCATGTCATCGTCAGAGTACTCGTCTAGCGCTCGCTTCAGACTGGTTTTGGCTTCTTTCTTCGCTTTTTTCGCGAGCTTGTCCTGCGACCGCTCGTCCTTCGACTTGCGGAATGAAAGTGCCTTCTGTTGTTTTTTGGATAGTTTCTCTTCACTCATGGCTATGTGTGAGCGTCTAGTGGAATTAGGGGATATTTGAACTTGGACAGTACTTAAGCGATGATGAGAATTCTGGAGATTGTGCATGAACTCATCGAGATGCTCGATGGGGCTGTATGCAGGTGTTGATAAATATGGTGATGAATTTGTTAAAAGGCGCTTTTGTTCCCAAGAGGGTATATTCTTGATCCCGAGAGGGATCTGATTAATGCCGAGAGGGAGACAAGAGTCTGGATAGAGAGAGAAGAGTTTTTCTGCTAGATTCTATCGAGTTGGTCGTTGCTGAAACCAAGATTATAGCAAGAGCCGCATTTCGCAGCCAGTAAGTCCAGTGTCGGTGATTGACCTTGTTGGAGAGGACTGAGATTTGATAGTATAATGAGAGGGGATGCCTCGATGATTCTTGAGACGTTTGCGTTCAAAAAACCTCAAAGATCTCATTGGACGTAAAGGTCCGTGCAAGGTTTCCGAAAAAGCGCACTGAGCGGTCAAACAAGAAATTTGCCCAGCCCACGACACCTGTATTGCTAGCATCCCTTGTGGGATCCTTCTCGAGAGTTCTTTTCATAGGGACAAGGATTTTCATTTTGAGGCTTCTTGTGTACCAGTCGGTGTTCGGACACTGTGCTCGGACACTGGCATAGGAGGGACATGCACGCGAAGCCCTCGGCATTGAACACGCTGTAACTTTAAAGAAATGCCAGAAAAAGGTTGCTTAGGTGATCCAGTACTCTTAAAGCTCGCATCGCGAGACTTGGCAATTCTGCCTTCGGAGGTCTCTTGCATCTCCCGAAATTGAGGAAGAATATCCTCGACTGAAAAATCGCATTGATACCTAATTCTCTTTCGGCTAAGGCTTTCTTGATCCTATTTTGGAAAGTGCACTAATTAAATCTTTGATTTCCAAATGCGCAAAAGTCAACTTTCACAAAGCTCTTGGCAACCTTTATACACTTGATACAATTGAGTATGTGATGGGTCTGTCGACACCCGTGAGGACTTGGGAACCAGCTTTTCGAAAGACGTCATTTGCATACTCACTCACAAAAATTACCCTAATTACTCGCAACACAGGCAAGAGGTACATAGATCTGAAGCGTCAGCATATATTTGCTTGGGCAACAAGGAACAAGGAATTATTGTTGAAATTACTTGAGTACATGCTTACGTTTGCTGATGTACTTGACAAAGAGCTTCATATGACTTTGAGCGCTTGAACAATGCCACAAAAGTAAGTAAGATTTTTTTTTGGTCATATGAGCTAACCATTTACCACTCTTCAATTATGCCGCGAGGAGCATTCTTAATTGTAACTAACCAACGCTTATAGTGATCCCTGACTCCTCGCAAAGCTGAAATATACTCAGATCTGGACATGAGGAGCTGGGATTGGATAATGACCTCACCTGAGTATTCACTAATATCAGATAGTGTACTTTGTTGAATCTGTATGACTTTGAACGCTCAAATAGTATCAGAAGAAAGTAATAAAAAGTTTTAATGGATACATGCCACTTACTGCTTCCGAATATATCCCAAATATTTAATTGTATCCATGTTTATTACACAGCCATACTTTGCAGCCGGGACGCAGCACCCAAAATTGGCTCCCGCTATAAGAGCCACGAAAAGAGCAACTCACAAAGCAAATACATGAAGAGATTTGTTCCACCCTCTAGATGTCATTGGGTTACTAAATTCAAATATTTCACAGATTTTGAGTGAATTCGCCAGGGCCTAGACTGCTGGGGTGGGCGACCTGCATGTAAGCAAGCAGCCTGCACTTTCTTTTCAATCTGAGTTTCTCCCATTCAAAAGCTACCAATGGATGAGTTTACATCAATCCAATATACTGCCATTAAAGTAGATGACCGTGCATGGTTTTGATGCAACAAAGATCTCGAGAATTACGTCTACATTTGCCAGCACCAGCACCAGCACCAAGCGGACGGTGTAGAAAGACCCGTACACCAGAAATATTGGGGAGTTGTACCGGGGAGAATTCCGGCAAAAAGGCGGAGATTTTATGTCTATTTTGCTCGATTTTGCTCACGTTTGGCTCTGATGTACTTTTCATGAAAGCTTCCGCGGTCTGTGGCGGTGCTCTGTGGACTTAAAGGTGCTCACGTGTGAGGATTATTGGCTGCGAAATTGCCCTGGCAGAAGCACAGTGGGTCAACTTCCTCAGGGAACCATTTTAGTACTTCGGTCAAAAGAAAAAACGAGAAAAGTAACAGGCGGGCTGTAATCATTTGGGCAAAACTAGAGCAAACGTGTTAGAGTACCTGAAACTTTTGCACCGAAAAGTTTCGGGAAACGTACCCAGCATTGTATTCAGACTTCATTGAGGATAAATGATCCGAAAACAAATAATGATACAAAACGTGGCGTCGATTGATTTATGGCCATTTCACTACATCCCGTTTGATGCACCATTTTCACCGATCATCGGAGAGGGGTTGATTCGTGTTTCCTCGAAACATTAGTTCCAGCTGTTACGACCGTATCTAACAACATTGATGGGTAACACTGATATATACATATGTTCAATCATCAATCCACAATAATATTCACGGCTTTTGTGGGCCTCAGTCGCTCAGATCATGCAATGAAGGCTAGATGAATGGTCTTGTAATCGTTTTCTTACTAGTTGCTACTTTCTGATCTGATTGCGAAGACCACTTCCCGGAGCGACCACTGACCGGCGGAGATGCGCTCTCGTAACGTTACTATGAACGTATACCACATATTCCTCCACCAATTCAATGCTGTCCAAAGCTATAAATCGTCAAGAAGAAGAATCCGCTTTGGCTATCGCCGGCAAAATCAAAGACGGCTCGTCATAATTCACTGGCTGACTTGGCATTTCGGTTCAATAATTCCGAAACTACTCTTACAAGACGCTGCGAAGGTATTCTTAGCGAGAAAGATCTTCACGCAAACAATCCACAATTGCAAAACCCTAAAGAAAATCTACTCGAGAAACTGATGCTTCATGAGCATCTCAGGTCTTCCCCCAGGTCTTCATCCATGTATTCGATGTCTCCTCAAATCCTCTCAAAGCCAACAGAATGAGCCCGAAATTTGAGAAATGCCAACATCTTTGTTCTACGCGCCAGCAATTTATTTCTTGTCTTTGTAACCACATCGCCCATTTGTGAAAACAATGCTTCAGAAGGCGTAGACATTGCTGGAATTGCTAGAAAGTCTTTGGCCATTTCCGAAATAACAGGAAAATCTTTTACTCGAGCTCAATAAAAGCGATTGAGTTGTTTGGCGCTCAGCTCTCTTTTTGACTCTAAATAAGACGTAAGCTCGTCAACTCATCGTCAAAAGGTTCGCCTTCATGAAGCCAGCCGGAGCTATCACGCTTAGCGAGAAGTTGAATCTGAGGCTCGTTCTGTGCTTCTCAAAGATTCCGACTCTTTTTCAAATTGTTTTTATAGTGTAAATAAACAAGCTGCAGATAGTTTTCAATCTCCGAAATGATATCCCCTGCAAAATTCATCTGTTCGAAAACATGAGCTTGAGTCTGGGATCATGTCACCAAGAACTTTTTCATCATTGGGAAAGTATTCATGAAGCATTGTGTAAAAAGCATCGAGTCCTCGAGCAAGATACGGATTTGTGTATTTGAGCAGTTCCTTGTAACGTTCTCGAGAAGATTATGAACGTGAGGGATGGTCAAGACGATAGTAGATTCCTTGCTGGCTCCTCGATGAAGGTTTGGGGCTTCAAAAATTTTCAGAATGCGGTGCAAATTTACTTAGTATTCCAGTCGAGTTCGCTAATTTCGAAACTTCCGAGACCCAAATGCTTTCGGTCTTTCTTACCGAATCCCCAGCTTGTGCCATCACATAGTTGATTTCTTTCGAAATGAAGATCAACCCTGAATCATTCTGAATATCGAAGGCCAGCGAGCTTCATTCTCCAATATCAAAGTTTCCGGGCCTTCTCGCTATTTGTCTTGCAATCTTCGTATCTCGGCCTGGTGTTCAAACGTTGTCTGATGAAATGATTTATTGCGAACACCTTCTACAAGCCTTCGAATGAGATTGGGTAGTGACTTCATTCGGTTTGGAATATCCTTCAAGAAGCGAGACTTTTCATCAATTTCCCAAATGCTCTAGACTCCTACTTCTTGAAAAACGTGAAATGCAAAATAATTTTGTGGATAAATTCAATACATGACCGGCTCAACGTATATTACCAACAAATTTGACGTTACTAGTTTTGAATTGGTCAAGCTAAACGCTAAGTACCGAGGTATTGTCTCTCGTGATAGATACAATACGATGAATTTCACTTCGAGCACCTCACATACAGCTACATAATCCCTGAGTTTGCCGAGCGTTTTATGGCGTGGCAGGACTCCAAGCGCCTTCAGGGCTTGCTGTCGGTGTGGGCGTCTCAATGCGAGTTTCAAGTTTGGCGAGGACAATCCGGTACCCGAGAAGCTGCATTTGACTGACTTCGGTGTATAAGTCATATGCCTGACTTGTGAAATTTCACGGCGGAACTGAACCTTGTTGGTGTTCGGTGCCCCGTCGCGCATCACACTAGTCACCCACTCTCTTTCTCCAGTTTGCGGGACAAAAGGGGTTTCCTATGTTCAGTTCCCGACAATACTTCGTGAGCACCGACCATCCTCATCATGAAGCCAGTCTCGTACACGTTATGAACATCACATTGATCGATTCCATAATCTTGGTCTTGATCACAAGGTCGAACCAGCTGATAACTCTCTTTGGGTCTTCCGCTGACGCACGTTTAGTATCGTAGCCTCTACAGCGCCCAAGACAAATTTCAGTATGTCGCATAGCGAAGTTGCTTGGCCAGTCCCGGCCTACTATTCCCGGACCATCGTCGCCCCGCTCCGCGAGAACTATATTCGCTTTTTCTCTGTATCCTTCAAAGTTAGGGCATGCACAATGGCGTTTCAAGAGTAGTATAGAAAAGCGCCTACCCTTCTAATTCTGTCAATTCAGACTGAGGGGGATGCATTTCGACCCTGAAAGGCTATCCATGTCTTCGATCATTGGGAGTCGAGGAGGGACACCTAAACAGCCTTGCTACTTAACGTTCAGATACAAAATGAACATTGTGAAAAGCCTGATCACCGACGGCTATCCTACTCTCCTACCCGAGCAAAGCATTTTCTCGACTTTTTGCTCTTGGTGTCTTGTAGGGTGAAATAAGGTGCATTTACTATCTTTAAATAACGCGCGACCCGTGCGTGTCCCAGCATACTGGTATCCGAGCACACCGGTGTCCGAGCATACCGATGTGCGCGTTATTGGCAAATATCATGACACGACCGGTGTCAATAAAACTATACAACATTGTGATATTTTTTTTTTCTAAGAGTCATTATTTGGTGATCCTTTACAAATGAGTATACGCTGATCATATCGACGAATCTTGTTTCGAATATCAATCTAGACTACTCCTATTATCTCAATTTGAGGTATAATAATTTAAAGTACTTTAAAAGTAATAATTATGAATTACCGCGCTTCGCATGGGAATTACCCTATTTTTCCTGTAAATGCCTCGGCGAAGCCGGGGGTAAATTAAAATCATTAGCCTGCAGCATCCCAAGAAACCTATTTGTGCTCGAAACGATGATACTCGCAATGCCATGTGAGTAGAATCTTACAGATTTCTTCTGGACGTCTTTCATTTCATGAATTTTGAAGGACTATTCTAGTTCCGCCGGCTTCCGAGGAGAGAAGCGACTGAAGACAAAAGATAAGGTACACTTTCAGGCCCGCGGAGTGATCCCGTTTTATATTAAAGAATGAGCTCCTATTAACAACTAAGCAACTAACAAACCCTTTGGCCCCGGGAAAGGGTGACTTATGTAGACTTCCTCGAGGTGCGTCTGACGGAGACTATCACATCTAAACGAGCAGACTGGATGGTCGGGCATTGATGCAGTCTACAGCCAAAATGAGCAGTCCAGTGGCTATTTCACCAAACCGTTGATCGACCACACCCAGCTAGGAATAGCTCTTAAACCTTACCACTCTGCATCGACAGATGTATGGGAACCTCGCACACACGTAAAGAATGAGTCAGAGGTTTTTGATTCACTCAATCTCGACCAAAAGGAGAGAACCGTGCTACGAAGCGTAATTCTGGAATTCGATAACCCTTCACGAGATTCTATTACTTGCACCTCGAGTATAAAGGTCATACGCATTGTTTCTTCCTGACCTCTATCGCCCCAATGTCTAGTCATCAATCAGCCTCTGGTTCAAAAGCCTCAGTGCTACATTGCCCTCAATCTTCCCTCGTCTCATGTACCTGCAACAACTCATCGTACATGTTCTTCAACGAAGTATAGGCCACTGACACACGGTCGAGTTTCTCCTGTAGCTCGACTTCAGCACTGCTCTTCACCGCAACTTGAGCTGCTTCGGCGCCTTGTTTGAACACCAACTCTTCCTGGGCCTTTTTCTCCAACCAAACTTCAAAATCGACACTTTTCTCGCTGGGTGACAGAATTTGCACTGTAAGAGTGTGTTCTATGAGTTTTCCCAGAGCTAGAACACGCTTCAATGGCGGGAGCAACCTGTGTTTTTTATCAAAGGGGGCCCCACCAGTAAGCGCCAGCTGGGAGCACACCCCCAAGTGGAGATAAGCAATGGCAGACTTGCACTGCGTGTAAGATTTCAACACTTGCTTGGTAACAATGTCCGCCACAAACGTGCGCCCCTCGGAATCCCCAGAGATGAGTGCCATGCCGTCCATGGACACACGTAAGGCCGTGGGCACGCAGTTGGCTGCGTTCTGGTGGTGGAGGAAAGTGGCCTCCATGTTAGGATCCGCATCTACAGTAATGATTTTCGCGCCGCCGCCGACCGCCTCGAGCACGTGGGTGTACGGGTTCACCGCATACGCCGCCACCTGGCGCACCGTGCCGTCTCCGAGCCCCGCATAGAAGGCACGGCCAGCGGGGTCGCGGGCAAAACACTCGACGGCGGCGTGCAACACAAACGTCGTTATTAGCAGCCTCGACACCACGTCGTACACGCGCAAAGTGCCGTCTTTAGAGCTGGACACGACCCGGCTGTCCCCAACCGAGGGGCCCTGCACGAAGGCCACCCCCGTGACCGCCAAAGCATGGTCGGTGAACGTGGCGTGGGCCTTGCACGTGACGCCCGCTTCTGGGGTCACCAAATCAAGCGTTTTCCAGACATTGACCCTGGTGTCCAACCCTCCTGTAACAAGAAAAGTACCGCAATCCAGGAACTCCATGTTAGAGATCTCTTGGTAATGAGCGTCTTTCACGCATACGAGGTCGCCCAGCGCCAACTCCCAGATGTACAATTTGCCCAGTTTCGAGCCAGCGGCAAGAAGCCACGGCACGCGGTACTGTGGCTTTTCGTCCGGTCCATTGGAAGTCTCTTCCGCCGGAATTGATGGATGGTAAGCAAGTGCAAGACATGACATCTGTTCAGGCACCGGAAACCGCTGGTCCGGAGTTTCTCTGCCCCACGCATAGGCTGTAATCAAAGCCTTATCTTTTCCAGCCACAAAGAGCCTTTCTCCAGGTCCAAAGCCGGTCAAAGCAGCGCCATTCAAGGGGCACTCAGCGTTTCTAAAGGTCGAGTAGTGTTGCAGTTTTTGCACCAGGGCCACCGCAGCCAAGGACTCTGCTCCGTGTTTATCTGAGGGGTCCCCTGCGGTCACATAAAGCACTAGTTCGTCCATTTTGTTTTTTGTGATATATATCAGTTGTGGGGGGAATTCCGTGGGCGTTTATATTCTATAGCACAAATGGGTGCAATTATAGGAAATTGTAGCTGTTGTGGATGAGAGAGAGATTTAAAGCCCAGACAGTAGGTAAGTTGAATTTGATCCTTATTCCTAGAGAATGTACTTTGTAAAATTATATCCCAATTGTGTGACTTACGCTCTTTCGTGTTAAAATGGTGTGGAGTAAATTTGCAAATTTATTTAGCGCTTGAGATGCCATTCGAGATGCGATGCAGTGCGGCTTACAGTGTTGTTAATGATGGAGTATTACTTATTATTACACTTTTTTTGGTTTTCGAAATATAAAAAATTATATTGCAATATTACAAATAATCACAAATAATCACAAACAATTACAAATAATCACAAACAATTACAAATAATTGCAAATAATTATAAATATATGAAGTTCCTGCATCATTTAGTACGCCTGTTTTTCGCCCCAATGCACCTATTCAGCTCTCATCTACTCACGCAATTTTCGAGCATAAACCATTCTCGATATAATTTTAGAATCTTGCTATTCGTAACTTGCCTTCGGTAGATCCCTTCATCCTCCCTTGAATCAAAGAAGCTTCCCAGATCGTTATCTAATAATGGAACTTTGTTGAGCCTGGAAACAGTATATTCCAGCTCGCTTCAAAGTAGACTATTTGTCGAGTTTTGAGTCTCTGCATCGCTAGATTCTGCATCGCTAGATTCTGCATCGTTCAACTCTGCATCATGTCTAGAATACCAAGTTTTTGCATCACTGAAATCGTAATAGCCAAAACCTGGTAAATTGCGTGTACTATACAAAGACTCTGCTACGCTCGTGTCTCCTAAGTTTTGCCTCCGACTGGTAACCAGATCTTCCACCGCGCTCAATCCTATCGCAATCTGCAAATCACCGTTCTGAGCACTCGTCGTCTCGCTCGTTGTCATTGAGCGTTGCTCATTTTGCCTCTCAGAGCGGGGTTTTTTTCTCCCATCATGCAGATCTGGTATCTTGACGATATCAGCAGACTTCGCTTCGCCCATACAACACGTAGGTTGCTCGGAGGTGGAGTTCAGAGGTTCCAAATGATCCTGACTCAGATTACCGGCAGCTTCCGACTGTGGCAAGGAGTCCAAGTAGACACATGCTTTGTCTGTAGTAATGCCTCTTGCCTTCATAATAGCCAACATCTTGATTGTCTGCGGTTGAAGTCTATGATCTTTACTTTGGAGAAAAGTGATACCGAGGGAGAGGTTCTTGCCATCATGGACAAAAAATCTTTGGCCATTCGAAAGGCAGTAGGAACCGAACCCTCGTTGCGTTAGTAGTATATCCGAATCTCATCCTTGACTTCGGCATTCTCTTGTTGAAATTGGAGTTCGCTCTCACCTTCATGGACACTGTCATCACCGAGCTGACTCGCGTAATAGAAATAATCCAAACACGCACGTTCTGTAATCTTTAGCTCTAGTTTATTTGCCTTCCCTTTGGCGCCCACCCCGGAAATGAAGTTTATCGGTCACTTCGCCTTTCCGTTCAGCTTCCTTCAAGCCTTTAAACTTTCATTAAAGACTGTGGAACATTTGTAATTATTTGTAATTATGCCTCCATACCACAAATACTCTTTAATGATATTTCGATTTTTTTTTAAAGAAAACAGATATGTATTGAAGGATGCCGCTTATCTTAGCCGTGGGCGAAGACTACCATATTAGAAATAACTATTACAGTGTAACACCCCCAAGTCGCGCCACCCCCAAGTCGCTCACTTTTTGCGAAATTATTATAACCTCGATCTTAAATCAATTTTTCTCAACACACAGAACTAAAAGTGAATATAAAACCACTAGTCTTTTTTCGTGCACGTTTTAATTCTGTGTACTGTCAATTTGCATTTTTCACAAAGCCGTTTCAGCTTTTTACTTACCGGTGAGCCATTGTTCACAATTTCGTCTAAATGTTGAGATTGAATTCTAGCGCTTCTGTAAGGGGTAACGAGATCTGTTCCACGTCCTCGACAGATAAATCACATTCATTGAGATACTTTCTTTTCGATCTTGACTTCTTTTATTAAGTTCAGTCATTGCTTCCTTTTGTTTGTGCAATTCTTGCTTGAAAATATTTGCTCTGGTGAACGCGCAATGTACCTGTTCTGAATATTTCGCCATGATGACCTTGAGCGAACTTCGAGGGCATGACTCTTGTTTTGAATGAGTTTAGCAAATTCTCTATCTAAACCCATTATTTCATCATACTCTGAAGGAAATTGATGGTCTTCTGGTGACATTCTTCCTTCTCCATCAACCTCGTGCGCTGGTGTAAGAAAAGTTCGTGGAAGCTTATCGAAAACACGATCTGGATCGAATGGAAGCAATCCAGAGGTTCGGAAAGCACTACTGATTATTGCGGCGGAAAAGACAGCTCTTCTAGCCTCGGGGTATGCAGAAAGAAACTCATGTTTGTCGACAGTATGAAGAGCCTACATCTTACTCTGCACGATCTTTCTGTACTCTCGTTTCAATACAACAAAGCAGACAAGATCAAGAGGCTGAAAACGACGCGAAGTATGCGGAGGCATACAATGAATTAATATCTTATGTTTTTCACATTTGTCCTTGAACTCTTGGGACAAATGAATTCCGTGGCCATCGAAAAGCAAAATATGGTATTCGCCCACTCTGCGAGCCTCCGATTGAGGAATAAAGACTTTTTCGAGCCACTTGAGTGTCGTTTGTCCATCCATTATCACTTACGGCAATGCGACATTTCCTTCTAGGCCTTCAAACCAACCCTGTTGCAATCGTTTAGCCTTAAAGATAATGAAGAGTGCCAACGCGAAATCGCCAGCACTTATGCTATCAATTGCGGTGACCCACTCTCGATTTCCACGTTGCAAAAGCGTCGGGTCATCACGTACCTCGGAACCCGTGATAAAGCGAGTGCAACCAGGGACTCCCATGGCAAATCCTGTCTCATCAACGTTAGAAACATCGCACTGGACAATACCGTAGTCATCCATGATCTTACTTTTTGGCGTCTCAGACTCGGCACAAAATGTATCACGAGCTTTTATCAACTTGCTCTTGACTTCAGTGTTGCTTTTAAGAAGCCTTGTAGCCAATTTTTGCCAAATGGTTCGAACGGCACTTTCCCGCGAGACGCAATTATGAAATTGGCCATATCCCGAGCCTGATAATGCTGGGGAGGCACCCCAATAGACTCAAGGTACATAAACCACTTGGCGAGTGTATTCTCCTCATGGACATTTAATTTTTGTCTTTTTTGGCGTGCTTCTGCCATGGGTTGTCGTCCATGATACCGATCTATAAGCGTAGTCTGCGCGACACCAAAACGTCGTGCTAACAAAGCGAAGGAGAGTTCTAAATTTCTTTCTTCTCGTCTAACGCTAATTTAAAATACTCATCTTGGATTTATCGCTCCTCTTTCGATTTTTGACGGAAATTTGACATTGTTATCGATGATCAAAGAATTGTTGTTTATAAAAAAAACGCGTCGAGTGTTCGGCGAGCGACTTGGGGGTGTTATACTGTACAAACTATTACTAAATTACAAATAATTAACGTAAATCACTCCCTTTCGCACCAAACTGGCATTTGGGTCAGCAACCACAGACGCGTCTGAAAAAAAACTTTCTTTTTTTTCTAACACCTCCAATGCCACCACAATTGGTCGAATCAACTCCAGTTTTGTAAGTTGATAAAACTAGGATCTCATTCACCCTAAAAATCTAAAAGAGGGTAATATCAAGTCAGTGCGGGAAGCAGCACGCCCTTTCAATTTGTCCCGCAGCACTCTTCAACGGAGGAGGAGAGGTTCAGGAAATCACGTCGAAGCAGCCGCAGACCAAACAAATTAACAAAAATCTGAAGATGAAAGTTTAGTTAAATGAATTCTCTCCAAGGACTCTCGCGGTCTCGCCCCGGAAGTCAATGCTGTTCGCAGAATGGAAGAATATTTGCTCGCGTCGCATTGAACAGAAGTGAATTTAAAAGTTGGTACCAATTGCGTTTCCAGATTTATGGAATGACATCCAATTCTCGACACAAATTACTCGAGACCTTTTGATTATCGACGGGCAAAGTGCCATGACCCAAAGGTACTAAAAGGTTGGTTTGATCATGTGCATAACACGATGCTTCATATGGGATCGAGTCAAGCGATGTGTACAATGTGGACGAGACAGGCTTTTCGATGGGTTTAACTGCGGCAAGGAAAGTTGTATCAGGGTCTGAAATACGGGGGAAAAGACAATTTATTCAGAACGGTAATCGAGAGTGGGTGACAGCAATTGCGTGTATCAATGCCACGTGTCTGTTTTTGCACCCATTTATCATCTTTGAAGGTAAGCAAAATTTGCGAGTCTCGGTTTGCTCAGCTTGAAGAAGACTGGCGCTTGGGAGTTAGTGCGAATGGTTGGACATCCAATGATATTGCTATCCGGTGGCTCGAACACGGTTTTATCCCTCAGACAGAGTCTATAACGAAAGGCATAATAGACTTTTGATACTTGACGGACATGGTAGTCATTTGACACCAGAGTTGGACAAAATCTGCAATGAAAATGAAATCGCTCTATGCATGTCGCCTCACACATCTCAATTGTTGCAACCTCTTGATCTTTGCTGTTTTTGACCGTTAAAGACAAAATATTACCAGTTGGCCGGAGAAAGAACTGAGTTTGATGTGCTCGCGGGTGGCAGTGTGCGCATCAATAAAGATGACTTCGATGCACTATACAAACATGCTCGGGTAGATGGTTTCACTGCTCGAAATGTTAGGACCAGCTTCGAAACTGCCGGCTTAATACCATTAAATCCTCAGCGGGTGTTATCGAAGATCAGAATCGAGGTAGGAGACGAGGTGTCTCCAGAAAGTCATCTGACGCCACGTAGATCTTCTAGTCTTGCTGATGATTCGAGTAAGCCTTCAAAACACAGCTTTTTAATGAGTCTTGCTTCCTCGCATTATGAATGACTAAAATATTGTCTTGGGGATGTGGCCGGTCCGTTGAAAGCCTCTTTTGAAAAACTTTTAAACTACGCGCTTTCGCAGGGTCATTCATATGCGATAATGGCCAAACAATTCGGCGATGTTCTCGTCACTCATGCCAGGCAGAACAAAAAAAGCAGTAGATACAAAACGTGTATAACCGACGCTAGTCGCTTGTCTAATGAGGAATTCAACGAACGCAATTCCAGCTTTCTGGGGACTGCTAATCCCTTTTTGGAAAATTCCGTGGACTCAGAAGATAAAATTTCACAGCCACATAAAAAACGCAAATCCACTTGTGGAATTTGTGGAGCAATAGGGCATCGTAGACAGACATGTCAAAATAAAGCTCAATAATTTTTTTTATGTTTTAGCGTATGTTTAGCGTTTATATTCGAAGTCAAAGATATTATATTTTTACAAAATGCAGGCGGTGACCCAAAAGAGGGTTTGGTGCGAAAGGGAGTGATTTACGCTAGGCGCGAAAATTTTGTAGTTTAACATCGCTGGCTCACACCATACCGAGTTTGGAAGAATATGGTGATAGATGCCAAGCTGTCTCAGAATTTTTTCTTAAATTTTCTTTCACAATCTGACAATAGATACTTCCATACAGAATACCTAAGTCGTACGAATCCTCTGGAGAAAGTGAACATGCATTTTGTTGCTGATGTATATAGTCTAGTCATGTGACATCTATCATGTGACCATAATATGTAGCCCGTTTTGTTGACCAAATACCGAATCTTGCCATATATTATTCAACTATCCAGCTCCGCGTATCCTCATCCATCCGAACACCCAGTTCATCCAATCAAAACAATCATTTAAAGGAATTTACGTGCCTCAGACGTGCACACCCGTGCCCCGTGCCCCGCGCCTACCTCTATCTGTTTGCATCCTCTCCTCAACCTCTCCTACTCCATCTAAATGCCAATCGATATCATTTCGAGTGCCATTTTCGACGGCCCCGAGACCATACCTGGATGGCCGTACCTCAAAACATATATCCCTGCTTTTGCCGGGCTCGCCGCGGCGAAATGGTACTTCGGAGGCAGCGTCAACCAGTGGAAACGTGATTTGCATGGAAAAGTGTTCATAGTCACGGGCGGAACTGCCGGGTTGGGCGCCGCTACTACCTACGAGTTGGCCATGAAGGGCGCGCAGGTTATTTTGCTCTGCAGGGCGATCGATGACCCGTTTACTATCGACTTTATCGATGATATGAGGGAAAAAACCAACAATTTCATGATCTACGCCGAGCCTTGCGATTTGCTGCTGTTGCACCTGGTGCGTCTCTTTGCCACTAAGTGGCTTGA
This sequence comes from Metschnikowia corniflorae, assembly GCA_030581935.1. Taxonomy (NCBI): domain Eukaryota; kingdom Fungi; phylum Ascomycota; class Pichiomycetes; order Serinales; family Metschnikowiaceae; genus Metschnikowia; species Metschnikowia corniflorae. The sequence goes on along the minus strand of JAKTWD010000116.1, from coordinate 5,103 downwards.
TAACCAGCCACCCAGAAGGCTCGATGGCGTGGTATGTTGTGCCTCGGAAGCGCTTCCGAAGGGTAAAAGTAGACAGATATCTGTAGACGGAGTTGAATTGCAAACGGCAGTGAACTACTTGGCCCACTATCATTTGCTCAATTTGCTCAGACCTTCTTTGCACGTGCAGCCGCCCGACCGCGATGTCCGTATAGTGTTAACTACCTGTGCCCTGCAGGCTTTGGCGGATATTAACGAAGACGACATTATATGGGAAACACGAAAGTACCCAGCCCTGAAACCGTGGGTGGTGTACGGCTCGTCCAAGCTTCTATTGGGCATGTTTGGGAAACACCTCCAAAGAAGTGTCAACGAATACGAGCGGCCGGATAAATCGCCGTGCAATATTAGGGTGAGTATAGTAAACCCAGGTTTGATGCGCACTCCGTCTACCCGCCGGTTTATTTCCATGGGCACGATCTGGGGTCTTTTGCTTTATGTGCTCGTCTACCCGATCTGGTTCGTTTTTCTCAAAAACGCTGTCCAGGGAGCACAGTCGATTCTTTTTGCCATTCTTGCACCTATCTTAGGGGCCCAGGACGGGGGAAATCTCATCCAAGAGTGCCTGATCTTGACCAAGGGCCGGCGCGAGTATTTTGACTATGAGCTCCAGGACAGAATTGCTGAAAAGACCGATAAATTGATCGAGGCGTTGGAGAAACTGTCCGCTGTGGAAAGGAAGAAGCAGGAAAAGGCGCTCGGGCTAGATAAGGAGAAGGCAAAAGAGGCGGAGGAGAAAAAACAGGATCTACACGAAAAGCCGGCCTCGGATGAGGATTTGACTTATAAGCTCGGCATGATGCGGAAGTCCATGGGGCTTCCGTTGGGCTCTGGTGGGGGAAATTTGTTCTCCAAAGATGAAGATGACCTGGTGGCTACGGGCAAGGAGAGCAAGAAGACGGGCAAGCTGAAGGCTAAGTCCAGGAAGCGGTAGGGATTGGTGAGATAAGAATTGTGAGGGGATATTCGAGAGTTGAGGGGAAAATCAAGGGGAGAATATATTTGAATGGTCTGGAAAAAGTGAGATGCTGGGATCTGCGAAATGAATCAGTTGCCGATAGTATCATGGGAATTGATAGGGCTGATGTGTGGACTTGTTGAATTCTTTCACGGCGAGGAGAAGCCCATTCATTTGGATGAAAATTACATGGATTGTTTTTGGGATGGCCAGGAACCACCGGATATCAAGAATCCAATGGAAGAGGTTGCACTTTTCAGATTGGTACTTTTCAGACGAATACTAGATTGAATGTGACAGCTTTATCGGGTTCCTGATATCTCACAGTCACTTCTCCATGATCATTTGCTGATTCATGTATGATCCCAAGATTGGGTGCGGTCTCAAAGAGCACATACCGAGGTGAGCGCTCATTCATTCCTCAACTATATGATTAGTGGATAGTGTCGGCACTCACCGCTGGCAGTTGCAGTTGATGGAATGTCAATTATTTGGAAACATGTAGGAGAAGCATCACTGTTTTCAATCAGTGTATCTTCTTCACGTCCCCGCTTCGAAGCATTACAGGTCACGATAATGTCGAGAGAAGTCTTTGAAGAATTAGCCAGGCAAGCCATTGAATTTTGAGAAACTTTACCCCCAAAATGGCGGCACTTTCGGAGTTGAGGCGTTTGAAACACAACGTCTCATTCATGTCTTCGAGAAGGACTCAAAATCTCTGGCGCCATTTCTCAACAGTTTAGAGGCAAAGACGATCTTTCACATGTATCAAAACCTCATCTAGCCCCATCACGAAGCCTCTGAAACTTTGGTTATGAGATCAAATTTCTCAACAACTCGCCGAGTCTTCTACTGCCACACCACAGTGACCGAACGAGAATGAAGAGAGCCATAAACCGAGCAACGGGTGGAGCAGGCCCAAAGCAGTAACAATCCCGAATAGCCATACTATTTGTGTACCATAAATAAGAGCAGACCATTTTAATTTACGATTTCATCCAGATTTATCAAGGCTGATTCCAAAACTAATGATCTATTCAGTGCAGGCTAGGTAGTAGATAGTATTTTGTGTTTCTTCCAAGACAGTGCATCTTCACACTATTAGGGGAGAGCGAAAGATCACATATCACAACCGATCAAAACCGCAAGAACGTATTATGATTTCGCCAAACTACACTCGTTTATTTGATCCCTTTGCATCAGTGAGTCTCATCGTAAATTCATCGTAGACTTTGTCGAAGATTACGAAAAATAGTCATCGTAGCGACGATAACGACAGGCCCTTCGTTAGAAATTAATTCGTAAAATTTTACAATAAATCTACTGATTTCTGGCATATTATAAGGTATGCACAATATGGATCAGGCAGACTCTGATTGGGTGCTTCCAAGGAATTCCGAGGAGCTAAGAACATGAACTTCTGCAAAACCAAGTCACCATATTCATGTGAATGTAGAGTAATCGAAGTCCTTATGAAACAAAATCGTCAAACTCTAGGACTGTGTTTTTTCGTGCTATTCGCTCTCGTTTGTCTTGTCTATTTTGTTCTGCATACTTGAAAATTCGATGACACGAGAAATTCCTGAAACCTCTTCAAGTCGAAACTTAGTACGCCTCGCGATTCAGCCAGGTATGATAGCTCCGGTTGTTTTTTGAAGAGGAAAATCTTGACATTGAGGGAGAAGAGCTTGTGTATTATCTAGAGTCAAAAAGAGAGCCGACAGGGAATCCAATCATTGTTATTCAGCCCGAGAAAAAGGTTCTGTTCTTTCTCAGATGACCAGAGACTTTGCGCTTCCAGCCTGGTCTGCGCCTTCTAAAGCATTATTTTCCCAATGGGCGATGTGGACACAAGAAAAGAAAAAAATTGGTGGCATGTGAAACAAAGATACGGGCATTTCTCAATTATTGGGCTCATTCTGCGGGCTTTAAGAAAATATCAGAAATGATCGTAGACCTGGAGGAAGTGCTGGATGAGGGCTCTATCGGATACTGGCACGTGATTGGACTCGCGGACGGTTGCAAAATATTAGTCCGAAGTTTGCAATTGAGCTTTTCCAACATTACACATACAATATGACACACACTATATGACACACACTATATGACACACACTATATGACACATGCAATACTAACTCATCGCTAGATTTGCGGAATTCTATCACAAGAGCCAAGATTCTTTCAGGTCTCAAAGGAGATTGAAATTTATCACTGAGAAAGGAACTAGTGGTGCGACTCACCGTCTCTAGTAGTAACGTCTTCCACATTTGCTTTCCACACCATAAACATTGAATTTTGAGCCGAAACTCGTGGAATAGGCTCAACATGTCGACCGCATTAGAAATGACTCAGAAAATCACCGTGTTGTTCCAGATTTCGCCCGGTTCGACTACCCACCCTAAGCTGGTGTACGGGTGTCGTGTCCCGACCCGGCCGCTCCGTGCGCTGACGTGCCGGTCCATTTCAACAGTGGGGTTAGTTGGTCCTTATTGCTCGGTTAAATGTAATGTATCTCACCTCTTTGGTGTTTGCATAAAGGGAATCTGGCTGATAACCAGAACTTTGAGGCAGAGATTGATCCTGTCTTGACTCCATAGTGACAAGTTGCTCTCCCCTAGACCTGAGAAAGCATCCCTTTTTTTTAAGAAGAAAAAAAAAAGTTTTAGGCGAACGGAACCAGGTGATCATATCGGAATTCATTGTTATAATTTCGCGTACAATCCATAGGTACTGTGACATAAAAGAGAGATCAAAAAGTGCTTTGGTGCTAATTTTTGTTGTTCATGTAGGAAATTGGGAAAAAGACGTTCAACTTTGAGACATAATATTTTTTCGTCTGTCCTTACGATTTCTTCGTAAACGATAAACTATCGTGAATATTTACGATGCTTACGATCGTGATGGGTCGACATTAACGACGCCTACGGCGCAACACTGCCAAGAGGCGCGCCATACCTTTATCTCAGCTAAAAGGGAGAAAGCACGTTTCTCCATCGGCTAAAAACTCATAAAGACCTTTTTCTATCATTATCATCATTTGGTGTTTCGACATCGAAGTCTAGGCGAAGTCTGGGTGGAGTCTGGTGAAGTCTGGTGAAGTCTGGTGAAGTCTGGTGAAGTTTGGGTGGTTTAAATTCATGAACCATAGCGAGGCTGGTCGGAAGTGAATCCACCAATCGCAACGCGCACTAAAGAAATCAGGAACACCCAGAGATAAAGAGGAAATAGGAGAGATACCAAGCCCACAGATAATCGCGCGCAGCGAATCAAAACAAGTCAATTCCTCTACTGTGGCTTCCGCCACGATGGACTGCAATGTGCCATATCTGGTATTCTCATTGGTGGCGAAATCTGGAAATGATCAAGTCTACTTCCGCCTACTCTACTTTAATTATCACTCTTCCCGAATGTCACGCCAATATCATCAGACACTGCGGCTGCGGTGCCCTGTCACGTGACCTTTCACCTCATTGTCATGCCCCAAGCGCGGGTCAACCACACGTTCATTCGCATAGGCGCCCGCAATTCCCACAGGCAATTCTTGTCTTTTTATTAGGAAAGTGTAGTCACGTGTTTACCGGCTTCTATATCCGACAAAAAAAATCTCAATTCAAACGCTCACGCCTCCCCCACAGTTTGCACCGTATTAGTCATAATAATACCCGACCTGCACTCTGCCATACCAGGTGAGATCGAAAGCAACTACACACTACCGAGCCGGTCTATCTTTGACATTGTTGGATGCTATCAAACCAAACACACAAGATTTTACACAAGTTCACTCAAGCTCGAGTTTTTGGCGCGTCTTGAGATCAGCCGCCGACTCCCCATATAGTTTACCCCCTAGATTGGCCCGCGTGATCACGTTCCTACCGCCATTTCACAATTCCGCTTCACCCGCCCGGTCACCCAAAACCCACGCTAAATGGAAAAACCCCGCCCGCCCGTGAGCTCGTTGACAAAGCTCCTTAGCGAAAACAACTCGGCGGCGGTTTCGAAAAGTGGGTCCCAAACGTCCCTAGACGCATATACCCTTCCTGGCGCCGTTGCTGTTGCCAGTTTGGTCGACTTGGAGGAGGCGCAAACCGTGGCCGAAAACGGCGG
>JAKTWD010000115.1:0-20790 GCA_030581935.1 Metschnikowia corniflorae | reverse complement strand
TACTGACATAAATATTTCGGTGAAAACCAGACTGGCAATGCCGCTACCGCTTTCTTCCAGCACTGCTGGTGCCTGCAAGACCTCGAGCAAGCTTTTCATGCCCGAGGCCCCGAAATCCTGGGCCACTGCCGGTGATATATGCTCGAACGAAGCAAAATCAGAGGGAGACATGGCGTGATGGGGTATGCAAGGAGTCTGGTATGGTGGAAGGTATGATTTATTTGTTTGAGTGCGCGCTAGTGGGCGCTCTGCCGGTTTCTCGCGTTGGTCAGAGTTGTTCAAAATGCGCGTAGCGTAGCGTTGCGTAGAATTAGCGTAGACTTCCACGTAGCTACGTTCCTACGCCTACGCTACATTCCTACGCCTACGCTACGTTCCTACGCCTACGCTACGTTCCTACGCCTACGCTACATTCCTACGCCTACGCTACGTTCCTACGCCTACGCTACATTCCTACGCCTACGCTACGCTCCTGAGCCTACGCTACGGCTACGCCAGCCTCCAGCGTAGCTACGCAACTGTGTAGCGTAGCCTTTTTATACATTGTATACAGGCAGAAAAGTCGGACAACTTTTTGAGAATTCCTTCGATCAAATCCATGAATTGTGCGCCATATTTAAAAAAAAAACGCGTGAAACATTGTTCGCGTGCTTTGATTTTGTTAAATCACCTCATGATCCGCTTTTTTTTTGGTGCATTAGGTGATGTGTTTCGCGTTCTCACAATAAATGAGAATCTTAACGCTCTTGTCTTGTCCGCGAGAAGTGAATTCACGAAAGTTAGAAGAGCATGGGTCGAGCCTCGAGTTCCTGTTTAATTTTTGGATTCATACATATGAAGTATTCTCGGAAGTTCAGGAGAAATTAGCACCCTGATCATTTTTTCACTTGAGACTCAGAACCGTTCTGGATTGAACTCTGAGCACAAGATGACGCAAACATACCAAATTACCAAAGCACATTACTTTTCCAACGACTTTAACTTGCCACCACGCCACCAAGCTCATGATATTATAAAGTATCAGATGTTCGAGTGGTCGTTTTGGACAAAATGTCGGCTGACCAAAAGCCTACAGTCATGCAGTGTACCGTGTGCCGCTAAAAGTATTATTTTGGCAGGGACCGGAGCTGGACAACTTTGAAAGTGCACTAGGAATCTGCCCATAACGTGTCCTTGGAACGCGCCAAAATAGAAGCTGACAAATCGAGTACGCCAAATGAATCTACAATCCTTGAGTCTTCGCTCCGTGGTTCGAATGGTATCTACAAACGCACTCAAACTCTTGATGACTTGTTCGTTGCAACTGATCCAAATGCCGAAGTTTTGCGTCTACCTGGGGGAAAAATAGGACCGGTTTATCTTTCATTTGACAAAGATGAGTACGAGAGATTGATGTTGATGATGATCGTGAAAAACGACTTGCCTTTCTCACTTGTGAAGTCAAAGTTCTTCCGGGGATTTATCCATTTTTTGAGAGACGATGCTTCGAGCATGAGTCGTTCGACATTGAGAAGAAGACTCGAAAAAATATACGAGACAGACTTCAAGTGAGTGAACGAGAGATTTGACAAAAACACGGGAAAGTTTTCGGTCGCCATTGACGGGTGGAGGAGTGGTAACAATACTGATTTCTTAGGAATTGCATTACACTTTTACAATAATGAAATTGAGTTGGAAAACTACACAATCGTGAGGCGTATCTCAGAAATTTGCGCGAAAGCAAAGCATGGATGTCCTTGCCTTTTTCAAGATTCATAAAAATCGTTTTCCGATCATTTAGCGCGTGGCGAGAGACTATTTCGCTGTTCCTGCCATGTCAACGCCTTCAGAAGCACTTTTTTCTCGAGTTGGAAATATCGTTACTAATAGGAGAGGTAGGTTTCTGTCAAGATCGGGAGAATTTTTGGCAATACTCAAGTCACGAGGGATCATCACGGCTGACGAAATGCCTGCTGAGGATGCGGATAGAGAGGTGAAGCAGGATACATAATCTCCCAAATTCATCTCTGCACAAAATCAAGAAGAGGAAACGGGCTAGTGGTCGTCTATGACGCCCAAGCCGAGTATGAAAACGAGGTTTGAAAATGTTACCGATCTTGATATATAGGCAGCACTCTGTGGTCAATGCACATTTTGCGTTTTTCTATTGTGTAGTTTTTTTTAAAGAATCAATTGTATTATAGGGGGCTCCCACCTGAAGCTACAAAATTTTGTGTAGATTTTTCCTTAATTAGTAGCTAACTTTAATTAGCCAATACTAGTAGCTGCATTGATTCAGTCGAGACTAGCCTATCCTAATGGAAATACAGCTTTTTTTGAAAATCAATGTATTATAGGGGGCTCCCACCTGAAGCTACAAAATCTATACTTCTATAGAAAAACCTATAATACATCTTGGAAAAGGCGCTGAGTAGTGAAAGAGCCCGACTTTCCCAAGCCTTACTCTCTCCTCCTTACCCTCTCCGCTTCTGCAAGTCGTGTCAGTCCGTTCTGATCCAAATATGCTCCAGAAACTTCTTCAACTTGCGTCTCAGAAGTGGTTGAAGCACAATGCCCGATTCCGCATCCTTTCTTCTCGAACAATAACATCTTGGGCGCAGTGATTCCCTTAAGTACCTCCCTATTTTTTTATATCGCGAAATCAGATCACCTCTCATTGAAACTTGCTACGTCACTGCACAGTCAGACTATTGAGGACAGCCGGGCTTTATTTCATCGTTTTAGCAACTTCTGAATGTCTCTCCTTTTTTTTTTCAAAGAATGTCCTCTCCTGAAAAAAAAAATTGTGTTCTCCGTCGGGCATCCCATTTATTAATTCCTACTCATAAAGGCCAAATAAATTTTTGCCAAGCTTCGTTCCTCATGGCCCAATGGTCAAGGCGTCTGGCTACGAAAGTAACCACTTCTGTTGGAACCAGAAGATTCCAGGTTCGACTCCTGGTGGGGAAGCTTTTTTTTCATTTCGCTTTTCACTTTTACGTAGCTTCCAAACCCAAAGTACCTTGTACTGAATGTTTCGTCTGCCTTCATGAAGAAGTGGTGGGTAGCGGTCGAAATGCTGTATTAGTGAACCTAATATAACGCGAGCCTAGTAAATGATAAACACAGATCAAAACTTGACAGAGCAAACAAAAAGTTTCAAAAAAATTTAGCACGATCATCACGTATGATATCTACTCAAACCTTGAAAAATGTTTTTTCTTTTTAAACGAATTTGATGTATTAAAGGGGTTTTTTATACCTTTGTTTTCGTGTCATCTTTATGCAAGGGCAATGCTAATTTTCTCTGTATTGTTAAAATTGACAGATGTACTCTCGCGGACGATAGTACAGTGAAATATAGTTCACGGCAGTATTTCTAGCTGTGAAGGTTAGCAGTGCCAACAAACCGTGATTGATGTCGCATGTCTACCAGCCTAAAGCGGGATCAGGCGACTCACGTACGAAAATTACCTCTGGCCCTTCAAGACCGCCACCTAGATGATAGAATCAAAGGCGTAAATTGAAAGAGAGTTGCTATGTACGATATGGTGAACAAGCTTCTGTAGCAATCTTCGCTGCGCGAGTCAATAAGTTTACGTTCAGGAGACTCTTACGGGAGATTTTCATGAATAAAGTTTGTAGTGGGGCTGGTAGATTTACTATTACGAGCATACTGACCACTTCAATTGATTCTGTGACTGGCAGGCCTTAAGCTCTGGCTTGAGTCCTTACCGTTTGGGGACCGAAGTTTGCTTTGAGAATTGATTTAGCTTTCAATTCTGTGAAAGCCGTTGATTCTCCTAGTACCAGGATCACTGTAAAAAATGCTTGATTTCATTTTTTGCACTCTCAATTGGGTGATTGATCAATAGTGGGCGATTCATTGCTGACCCAGAACCAAGGGAACGGATCATCAAACCATTAGATGCGACTAAGGAGAATCTAACCACTAAAACCAGGCTGATTTTTCGACAGCCACACAATGAACTCCCACGTAAAACGCATATTGGTATGTTCCGCAAGACGTAAAGTAGCTGATCGACAGGCTCTATTATCTTTATAACTGTACTTCGCAGCCAATAAAAGCACAGGAAATAAGACTCACTCTGTACACCCCCAAGGACTATTTTTCAAAACGAAACACAGAAGTCCGGTAAGCCCGACGCGGATAGTAGGCTAATCCACTCATCATTAAATTTCGACTACATTTAATCCATTTTCGTCAGGACCTAAACTGCTGGGGTAAGCGACCTGCACATAAGTCGTCCTGCCAATCCCAATGAATCACATAGCTTTTCCAGTCTACTTCGGTTGCCAATTTGAAAATCACTCAAATTATTGATTGCGACGGTACTATGACATTCTACCAACCAAGATTTTCAATCTCCGAATCTAAAATCGTACGACCGCAATTCAAGATACCGCGAGACCCATATGCGCTGCGTATACATTGTCTATCCTCTGATACAAGAAGAGAAATCTAAGTCTCAATCAGCCAAAAACTTTAACAACTAGAAAATCACAAATGTACACATTCACTCAGCCACATCAAACATCTCCAAGAAAATGCATGAAGACTTCTTTTGTATATTATCTTCAAGTTTGCCCTTCACCAGAATGCATATCAAGTGTAGCTGAACTATTCTGACGTGCCCTCAAAGGCGAAGTCACGCTGATAATCTTCAACATTGGTAACTTGCACTCGAAACCGCCACTTGCCTCAATCAACTAACTGATACATTGCATTTCTCATGAACGACTTCTCTTAAATCTTTCATTAAACGTATATTATAGACCCTCAGAAAGCTCGCTTTTCGGTACACGGTCCGTCCGTTTGAAATCATATCTCTTGTTGCAGTCGTCGCTGTTGCAATCGACATTCAACACAAAGAGGCCGAGCCGCTCGAATACAAGATCTAGTTCATCGGCAGTCAGTTCCAAATCGTTCATTGATAAATTCAACCACCCAAGATTCATGGAATACTATTTTCCCGGTCCTCTCATGGAAAAATGTGAGATAAGATTGGATAGAAGATTCAACTCGATCAAGTTTTATGGCTCGCTATATTGTCCGTAAACTCAAACGTGCGGAGATGATTACCTGTAAGGTCAAATCTGAGAAGGTCCGAGGAAGAGAGACGTTTTCGGATATCCTCCCAATCCTACAATACTTTTTAAATGTTTCGCAAATTGCCCAGGCGTTTGTTAAACCTTTCGTCAAAGATGGGAAACCGCTCGATACTCAATTCTTACTCATTTCTTCAAGCCGGTTGCCAGTGACATCAAGTGATTTGAGTGATGGTGGTGGAAGCCAGTCATGTAGATCAAGGAGATGAACATTCACAAGCAGCAAGTCTTCGAGGTTCTTTAGGTCCTTCCAATCAGATGCTGACAGCAAGTCATCGGTCTAGTTCAGGCTTAAGTTCAAGAGTTTAATTGAAGGCGGGAACTCAAAAATCCGCCAGTCGCTGATCCGCACGCGGCGAAATCCAACTTTTCAAGACCCGTGGGAAATTTGATTTTTCTTCGAAACGAGACGTTCCCTCGTGATCATGGGTGGATGCCTCGCAAAGGCCGTTGCGACAATTTGACATATTTAAAGCGAGAGAGGCTGGGAGCCGGAAGTAAGGGTAGCCGTCTGTATTATGCTGTACTCTGAAAAATTCGAGATCTGATCCTGAGAGATCCAAAGATTTAAGAGATACCGGTAAGCCATCTAAATGCTCTAGGGATGTGATCATGGAACCAAGACTCAAATGTTCCAAGGAGAGGGGCCACCTCATTGCAGAGAGCTGCTTTAAAGACTCATCGGTCAATGCGTTACTTGAGATCGTCTTGAGCAGTGGTGGCCAAAATGGGCTCGAACGGTCACCTCTAACGTTTGTGGAAGATGAGACACATTGATCGAGGGGATCCCACAGGAGGTGACTGTCAAAGCTGAGAGGTGTGGCGGAAAAGAGACTTGTCTCATATTATCGTCCCGCAAGTCGTGAAGTAGCTGATCGACAGGCTCTATCATTTTTATAACTTTACTTCGCAGCCAATAAAAGCACAGGAAATAAGACTCGCTCTGTACACCCCCAAAGACTTTTTTTAAAACGAAACGCAGTAGTCCGGTAATCCCGACTCGGATAGCTGACTAAACCACTCATAATTAAATTTCGACTACATTTAATCCATTTTCGTCAGGGCCTAAACTGCTGGGGTAAGTGACCTGCACATAAGCGTGGGTGGTCTTTCTGGCTCCCGTCCTGCCAATCCCAATAAATCACATAGCATTTCTAGTATATTCGGTTGTCAATTTGAGAACACTCAAATTATTAATTGCGACGGTATTATGACATTCTATCAACCAAGATTCCCAATCTCCAAACCTAAAATCGTACGACCGCAATTTAAGATACCGCAATTCAAGACACCGCGAGACCCATATGCGCTGCGTGTATAATACGTTGTCTACTCTCTGTTACAAGAAGAGAAACTAAGTCTCAATCAGCCAAAAACTCTCACAACTAGAAAATCACAAATGTGCCCATCCACTCAGCCACATCAAACATCTCCAAGAAAACACCCCATTTTTATCGTTCCAGTCTTTCTACTTACGGAGCAATTCCGCGTCGAGCCTGCATGCGCCATGAGTTGCGCGTCTCATGTCCCGGATTAATCGGGGTTGCTCGTTATCGAGAGTGGGGAAAATGTCGGCCCGAATATACGTCGTAAATTTCGGATTATATTTGGCTTGACCTGCGCTACAATCCAAAATTATACACTGAAAGGCCGCTCAGACCTCAATCTCTTACAGAGCAATCTTTACAGAATCAATCTCTTACAGAATTAGTTCAGACCTAAGATCTAAAGGATTTCATCGCTCGTTATATCCTAGTAGAGACATTAGCCGACGGTAGCCATTTTAGATATCTATAGATGACGCAGACTGTTCTTCTTCGTCTAACTGATGCCGGTGAGCCGGTGCCCAACCAAGCGGTGCAGAACGGGGTTTTGATTTTGCCCTCGGTTCCCAAAAGCCGCAAGAAAGGCGACGCGTTGTTCAATTTGGTGATCCGTATTGACGCCGGGTCTCCCATCACAAGCAATGGGACGCTTTACATCAATGTACCCGAAGGAGCAGACGGTAAGTTTGACAGAAAAACGTTTAGAGAGTTTGCGTTGAAGTCCTCTTTCCATCAGGACATCCTGATCACTGTTCCGATTTACCACTCGGGGCCCTATGCGTACTATGTGAAGTATCACATTGGAGACGATGAAAAAACCACGGATCCGTTCTACTTCAACGTCCCGCCGCAGCTCATGCTCGGCGATAAGCACATCCACGCCAACGCGATCAACATCCAGACAGTGGTGTCCAAATGGGCCGGGCCGCTTGACAAGTGGCCCGCTTTGTTTTCTTATATTGCCCGCAAAGGATACAACATGGTGCATTTCACGCCGTTGCAGGAACGCGGGTCGTCGAACTCGCCATACTCGATTTACGACCAGCTCACGTTCGACCCCTCTTTGTTCGAATCAAACGAGCACGCCGCCGAGGAGATCTCCAAGATTTTGTCTGAAAACTCCTTGTTGGCTTTGACCGATGTTGTGTGGAACCATACCGCCGACAACTCCGCTTGGATCCGCGAGCACCCAGACATCGGATATAACGCGGAAACGGCGCCTCATTTGCGCGCCGCCATCGAATTGGACCAGGCCTTTATCGAGTTTTCCGATAACCTCCAAGAAGTTGGGTTGCCGGTGGAAATCAAGACGGATGCCGACTTGGCCCGGATCATGGACGCGATGTCAGAACACGTGTTCGGTCCTCTCAAATTGTGGGAGTTTTATGTCTTCGATAGGGCCTCGACTTTGGCCAGTGTCAAGGAGCTGGGAGTATCTGTTGCCCCTGCTGATATCCCCTCGGCGGTAGACGTGTCTGACTTGAAGCAGTTGTCGAAGTACGTTCTTGAAGCCGCGTGCGAAAACGGGAAGCCCATCAAGGCGGACAGATTCTCGAACAAGTTGGATGTCGAAAAGCTCACCTCGATCGTTTTGTCTGTAGTTGGATCAGACATCAACGAGGTCTGGGACAAGGCATCCCAGGTGATCGATGAAATCAACCTGGATCTTTATGCCGAATATGATGACGATGTCCGGTCGATCAAGAACCAGGTCCAAGACCGGGCCAGATTTATGAGGCTCGCCGATAACGGGCCTAAATTAGGGCCCATAACGAAGAAAGACCGGCTCACGGAGCCCTACTTCACCAGATTCAAAGGCTCGGACGGAAAAAGCTGGGCATTAGCTAACAACGGCTGGATCTGGGGAGGCAACCCGCTTGTTGATTTCGCTTCGAGTGCATCCAAGGCCTATTTGAGACGAGAGGTCATTGTGTGGGGTGACTGTGTCAAGCTCAGATATGGTGCGGGTCCTAAAGACTCGCCGTACTTGTGGGAGCGTATGACAGACTACACCAAGCAGTGTGCCAAGGTTTTTAGTGGGTTCAGGCTCGACAACTGTCACTCCACACCCTTGCATGTGGGAGAGGCCCTTTTAGATGCCGCACGGTCGGTCAACCCCAACCTTTATGTGGTGGCAGAGTTGTTTACTGGGTCGGAGGCAATGGACAAGATCTTCGTTGAGCGATTGGGGATCAATTCGCTCATCCGCGAGGCCATGCAAGCGGGCACGGTTGACGAACTTCTGACGCTTGTTCACAAACACGGAGGACGGCCAATTGGGTCTTTTTCTTGGTTGCCATTGGACGAGATCGCCTATCCAGCGGGCGAAGAACCGACTGCAGGCAAGTACCACGAAAGCAGCTCGGAGTTGGAGATCCCCAGGATTCTTTCTGCTCAGGCCCCCCACGCTTTGTTCATGGACTGCACGCATGATAACCAGACACCAGCCCAGATCAGAACCGTGGAGGACACGCTTCCGACTGCTGCTTTGGTGTCTTTCTGTTCGTCTGCCGTCGGGACTGTGTTTGGATATGACGAGACGTACCCCGAGCTCCTCGATGTGGTTGGAGAAACGAGGCAGTACAAGTTCGATGAAACTTCCGGAATTGCGCAGGTGAAGCGGAAGTTGAACGCGATCCGGGATTCCCTCTCAAGTGAAAGCGAGGACCCCTTCAATGACCAAGAGATGTACATTCACCACGAGGGGCAATACATCACCATCCAACGGTACAACACCATTACCGGTAAAGGGTGGTTCTTGATTGCCAGATCGCATTTCAGTCAGGACCCAGGGCCCCAGGTTCTCCTGGTTGTGGAGCTCAACGGGACAGAAGTGACACCCGAGTTTGCCTACACTTTGAAGAAGACCGGGCAATTTGAAAGCGATGACAAGTTTTTGACCGGGATTCCCACCAAGGTCACTGAGATCAAGAGCCCTGTCGTCGATAAGGACGGCTCTAACACATACATCAGGGTCGACGATGATTTCGATGCTGGATCGATTGCAGTGTACTCAACGCAAATCACGGGGGTTGACTCCTCGCTCGATAAATTTGTCAAGGAAGGCGCGGTGGAGGCATCCTTGGGATTGAACCTCTATGACTTGAACGCTTTGTTGTACAGATCGGAGCCCGAGGAAAGAGATGCCAGTGGCGGTGCTGACGGCACCTACAATATCCCTGGTCACGGACAGCTAGTATACGCGGGCTTGGAAGGATGGATCAGCGTTTTGAAACCTGTGATCTGGGAAAATAATCTTGGCCATCCAGTGTGTGACCATTTGAGAAAAGGCTTGTGGGCTGCTGACAACATCGTCGACCGTTTGGACAAGTACTGTGAGGGCTCTGAGAACTTGAAAAAGTTCCAAAAGTGGCTCAGGTCCAGAACAGATGCCATCAAGAAAGTCCCATACCCGTTGAGGCCGCACTACTTTGCGCTCGTTGTTGGTGTTGCCTATGAGGCCGCCCGCTTCAGAGCATTGAGGCAGTTTGACGATCGCATCAAAACCTCGACCAACTTTGTTCAAAGCTTGGCACTCACCTCCGTGCAAATGTGTGGGTTGATGCAAAACACCTCTTTGCTTCCAGACAAGAAAGTCGCCAGTTTGGCTGCTGGCCTCCCTCATTTCAGCAATGATTACATGCGGTGCTGGGGCCGGGATGTGTTTATCTCTTTCCGTGGCCTTCTTATTGTGCCAGGCAGGTTTGACGATGCAAAGCAGCATATTCTCGCCTTCGCAAAAACCTTGAAGCACGGGTTGATCCCTAATTTGTTGGATGCGGGAAGAAATCCCAGATACAATGCCCGAGACGCCGCGTGGTTCTTCGCTCAGGCTGTGCAAGAGTACGTCAGGTTTGCTCCAAACGGAAAAGACATTTTGAGTGAAAAAGTCTCAAGAAGATTCCCGCTCGACGATACCTGGATTCCTTGGGAGGACGAAAAGGCATTTAGCTATGAAACTTCCATCAAAGACATTCTTTATGAGATTTTGGCGAGACATGCAAAGGGAATCGAGTATCGAGAAGCCAATGCGGGGCCCAATCTTGACTCGCAAATGACAGACGAGGGATTCAACGTTCGTGTCAGCGTCGACTGGAACACAGGACTCGTGCATGGGGGTTCTCAGTCAAACTGTGGGACATGGATGGACAAAATGGGAGAGAGCACCAGAGCGGGCTCTAAGGGAGTCCCCGGCACGCCAAGAGATGGAGCAGCCGTTGAAATCCAGGGTCTTCTCAAAAGTGCTTTACGTTTTGTGAATCAATTGAATGCCGAGGGGTTGTTTGACCATACTTCCGTCGAGAAGCAGGATGGGTCCACCATATCCTTGAAAGATTGGGAGAAACTAGTGCAGGACAACTTTGAGAGGTGTTTCTACATTCCAGAAGACCCGTCCGACGACCTGAAGTTCGAGGTGAATCCCTCTGTCGTCAACAGAAGAGGAATCTATAAGGATCTATTCCAAAGTGGCAAAGAGTACGAGGACTATCAGTTGAGGGCTAACTTCCCTATCGCCATGAGCGTGGCGCCTGAACTTTTCGACAAAACAAGGGCCAAGAAGGCTATCAACATTGCAGACGAGATCATCCGTGGGCCTGTCGGCATGAGAACGTTGGATCCCTCGGATTGGAACTACAGGCCATACTACAACAATGGGGAGGATAGCGAGGACTTTGCAACATCCAAGGGCAGAAACTACCATCAAGGGCCAGAGTGGGTTTGGTGTTTCGGATACTTCATTCGCGCATTTCTCTACTTCAACCATGTACCCGACAATAAGGGCCAGCCTTCGGAAGATACGTTGCAGGCTTTGAACTTGAGACTCAAGGGCCACCGAAAGTGGATCCGTGAGAGCGAGTGGGCAGGTTTGACCGAGCTCACGAACAAGGATGGTGAGTTGTGTGGTGATTCCAGCCCTACACAGGCGTGGAGCACATCCTGCTTGCTTGACTTGTACTACGACCTCTGGAACGCAGACGCTTATAAGAGCTAAGTGAGAGATATCGCAATGAAACGGAGCGGAACATGGTATAAGCTTCCCCACAAAGACGGAACACATTCGATTGAGCTCATGAGGATATAAGGTCCAATCTCAAGGTGGCGCAACCCCGAGGAACTTAGCCAGTGATCTCGCCCATAGCCCCACCACCGCAGCCTAGTACCGCTGAGATTGCCAATCACGCATGCCCGTTGGTAATCAATTTCAGAAACCGCCCTTGTCGTGTTTCGAGTGAAAGCAAGCCTTTAAAGTGCAATTCGATCTCATAGAAGTGGCCGTTCCCATTACGCCCACTCTAACGGGGACACTTAAGATGGTACTGGCAAAACACACCTAATTCGGTATGGAAAGTGCCACTTATCAAGCCAACATCTACAAGATTGATCATTGATTGATTCTTTCGAAAGCCTATATCACAAATCCTGCCCTCCCATTTGCTCAACTGATATGGCTACGTCGCAAATCATTCGAAGACATTCTTCTGGAAACACCATGCACAGGAGCGGTGTCTTCTATGCCAGAGACCATGCTGTACTATGGTCATTTTCCCTTCGTTTTTCTAAATTTCCCCTCTAGCCCTGCGATCCAGACCGCGGTGGGGTACTGCTTACTCCATCAAGAACAGCAATTTTCGCAGATTTTCCCGCTTGTTTGGTGCCCTTGTGCAAGAAATAATGCAAATAGTAAGTTCTTCAGGTACTTCACGTGGGCTCATTCTGAGCATCCATCTTGAGAAAGTCTGCATCGAAATTACATTTTCTGTCGTGAATATTGCGCTCCGCATATCGCGCGATGCCTATGTTTCCTCCATGCTGGTGTCAAATTTAAGCCACATCAGGATGCCATCAACACCCGATAAGCAAAATTCAAACAGCGTGTCCCCCTCAATACAGCCCCACAAACACATCTGAATCGAAAAAATGACAAAACAACCAAAAAATTGCTGAAAATCGCCGGGGTGCAAACTGCCCACCTTCGCTGGTGTACGGGCCTGCAATCTCCGATAAGCTCCATGGCTGCAACCGGTTGCAAATCTCAGCGCGCATCTCTGTTGAGCCCAGGCATGTTAGTAGTATTCTTCGTGAGAATTATGCTTTTTTTATTTTGAATCTGTTTTTGCTACTTGCTAAAATGAACATGAGAATATCCTTAAACATACTTTCTTTAGCAATTTCTAGTAGTTTTAACTTTTTTTTAAGAAAATATTCATCCACTTTTATACATGGCGAAGCGTGCTGTTCGAAGCCACCTTCTAACTGTTCTAGGGCTTGCACCCTATTTACAATCCAGAGGAAGGCAGTGACTATCAGACAGCTTGGTTAACAATACCGTTTATGGCACAAATCTTAGATTTACTCGAGGGTTATGACACTCAATGATTCAAGGAGACTCAACCCTTACTAGCTGTGGGGTTCTGAGCGCAGGTGCCAAATTACTCAAATGTTATAATATCCGGTCTTGGAATATCGAAAAAAATCTTTACATCACGACAGTGCTTGATCTTCGTTCAGAGTTTGACATTCTCAGGGCAGATGGCTTACAATCTGTCAGTTTAGATGCTTTTTTAGGAGCTCTCTCTTTAAACTTTTTCACAAGTACAAGACGGAGTACGAAAAGAGGCAGAAACTTCCACTACATGCAAAGAGAAAAGGAATACCCAATGATGGCTCAGTCCGGCATCCAAAGACAATTTTTCTTGAAGAGCATGTCGATCGCAGAGGAAAACGAACTATTGAGGTATCAAGACGAATTGATACAAGAAGAGGATTGAATGCGTTGAGACAGCAGTCATCTCAGACTTTGACTCTCCTCGTCAATCTTTGTACTGGGCACCATTTGAACCGATTTTGTGCTGCAACATTACATTGGAAAGCGAGAGGTGCTTTTGTTTGTGCAAATAGAAAAAATACCACTCAATGTCTGTTTCGCGAGTCTCTGTTGACGATGGGTGGAGGCTGGATTTGAATGGCGTCCGGTGAAGACCACTATATCGAGTGTTTTGAGCTCGATGATGCAACCCTGGCGGTGACGACGTAAGACTAATCCTCCGGAATTGAAATTGATTTGTTGATCTCCTGATTTTTTAAATCGCTCGTTCATGAGCCGGGCTGATATCGATGCACGGCACGATTCTCGGCGATGCTCTTCAATCACTCTGGTCTTTGCGCTCTTATGCGTGAGAACGATCGAGACATATTTCAGGCGGTATTCGTCAGATACCTTCACGGTGATACTGGGATATCTATATTAGGATCATGACGAGTCCACACTCATACATATTTCTCGCAGCTATCGTTGGGGGTACCGTTATCATTGCTCCAATACTTTACTAGAGCTGAGTGGAACGTCATTTGCATAGGCACACTGAAGGGGAAAGTTTCTCCTTCATTGAGTCAGTGATGGTATTTTCTGCATTTTCCGAGAAAAAATTTCTGGATATCTCAAATTATCTCAACTTATCTGAGTATCTGAGATATTGCTTCGATATCCGAAATAATTTCGAAGGAATTCTTGAAAATCAGAACCGCCACTATCACCGGCGTACCCAACTAAAATAGGCGACTCTGATGCGAGGGAAAAAGCGTGTCCAACCCCCCTTTCTCACGAGCCACGCACTTCACGACGCCATAGAGTTACGAAGCGGGCAGCCGAAGATTATTTCAGGGAGGTGTTTCATTGTTATAAGAAGGAGCTCAAAAAGGAAGGTGGCTTTTCAAAGAAACAACGGGGGAAATGAATTTCAGTCAAAGAAACCAACAAAGGCGAGTGTGAGATCGCTATGACGTGTGTCAGACTGGTGATGGCGATGGCCGTGAGGGCGAAAGCGAACTTTGAAAGTATTACTCGGAAGAAATTGCGAAACCCAGTGAGGCTATTGATGTTTACTATAGGCGTCAAGAGGCCTCGATCCCCACGATCTTTTTAATGGCGAAATATCATTTGTCCACGATGGCAATGTATTCGTCCTCGAAATCTCTATTTTCTCGAGTGAAGAGCATTGCCACGGACACGCGAAACCGACTCCAACCGCACGCAATCAAAATGTTGGCTTTTTGAAGGCAAGAGGTATTTTTCGAGACGATGAAAGTGTCTTTATTGACTCAGCACCATACTCTCATGAGACCAAAAGTCCAATTCATGATCGCGTGAAAACTCTTCACACCGACCCGAGCAATTTCTAGTGGTATGGGCGATCCACAGTCTAACGATATCGTGAACTTACAAGACGTGGATTATGGGAGGAACCGAAAGCGATCTGGGGCCCGAATGGAGCAACGCTCACTGACTACGAGCTAAACGGAGTGTGCTGACAACAGTGATTTGCAGATCGAACAGGATTACAAGATCTTTGTGCCAGTCGTACACAAAACCCGGAAGAAGAGAGCGAAGCAAGGTCTTTGAATACTACCCACAATTTACCAGACTTGACGATACAGCTTTCATCGATGCAAAGACTATAGTTTCCTGGCATAATCCAGAGTTGAGCGATGTCGAGCTAAGTGATGCCGAGTTGAACGTGTAGAGACTCTCGTAAACGAGTTTTGGGCGAGAAATTCTCAGGAGGAATTCATACTCAAAACTCTAAACTCCATCAGAGGATTTTTCTACGGAACATATAGCTTTGCTGAGACCAGGCTCGTTCAGAAACCGAACAGCACCCCTCACTGTGGTGTTTCCTTAAAAAAGAAAAAAAAAAACTCTTTTTAGCGGTACACAACTACCCAATGTATTTTAAGTTATCTAACTCTTCTATTTTTGTCAATTCTGACTTTTACATGGATACTCATGGCTCAAGTCTTTTGAACAAATGCATTTTTTAGGGGATATCATTTCGGAGACTGTAATTAGGTTCATTTACGCTATACAAACAATGTGGAAAAAAATCGCAATCTTTGAAAAGCACAGAACGAGCCTCAAATTCAACTTATCGCTAAGCGTGATAGCTCTGGCTGGCTTCTCGAAGAACCTTTTGACGATGAGTATGACGAACTTACGTCTTAATTATAGTCAAAAAGAGCGTTGAGAGTCAAACAACCCAATCACTTAATTTGAGCTCGAGGAAAAGGTTTCCTTTGCTTTCTAGGATGGCCAAAGACTTTCTAACAATTCCAGCTATATCTGCGCCTTCTGAAGCATTATTGTCACAAATGGGCGGGGTGGTAACAAAGAAAAGGAGGGAGTTGCTGCCACGTAGAACATAAATGTTGGTGTTCCTCATATGTCGGGCTTCATCTGTTGGTGTAGAGTTGATCGAGTTGGGAACTTTAGATTCCAGGCTCAAGGAGGTTTCCAAACTAGACGGCGTTCTGAGGAGCGTCTCCGATTTCAAGTGAAGACGAAGAGATCGACTAAAGTACATGTTTTTGAACAAGATATGATTAATTCTTGACTTCGATTGAGATGAGTTGGACCTCCAAAAGTTTGTAACGAAATGGTAGTAAACAGGTGTCTTTGGGCGGAGACAAGGCGTAGTCGAACCACACAAGGGTTTTCTTACTTTCTAAAGAACATTGAATGCCGGATTATGCCAAAATATCTGAAATTATCTGTGATACCTCAAATACCTGGATATCTGAGATATCTACAAAAAGATATATACACCTACACCCCTTCGGCGTATGCATGGGATCTGAACCTCAACATGGCTGATTTTTCAAATTACATTATACTCTTCGTTTTCTGCTACTTTCAAGGTCAACAATCGTTTGTTTGCGAGCAATTTTTATTTATATATTCTGGGTATTGCGGGTGAGTTATTGTTATTGATTCGTCTACTATTTCTATATGGATTTTCAACAGAGAAAAGTTTATTCAGATGATCAAAAAAGTAAGATAATTCGAGATCTTTTGAGATAAACATCACTTCTTGGAGTCGACCAATGAAGAAAAAAAGAGCTCTATCTGGTCCGCTTGTTACAAACTGCTTATGATTTCATCATCTACTTTCAGCATGACTCTCGTAGCGCTGTCGTCCTCCCAGAAAAGAAACTACGAATGGGGAGAAAAGTGCCTGAGACAATAGTGCTCTGAGACAACCAAGGTCGTCTAAGCTACTACAATATGGCATATGCAAGAAAGCAAAGCTATTAGAACTCGAAATGAAAATTGTTGTTGCTTCTTTTTCGTGCGTGCCCAGACTCACGCCGAGTGAGACCACGTGCAGTGAACCAATCAACCTTTTTCCTATATGATGGGAAACTTTCTGCTCTTCTCGGAATAAATTGGCGGAGAGAATATCCGAACAAATTGAAGTCAGCAATATGGTCAGTAACAGACACCCGGCCAATGCCGGAGCCATGACCAAGCCATGACCAAGCGATGACCGAAGCGATGACCGGGCCGAGCACGGCTGGCCCAATGAGGCAAGGATTTGCACGATTTCCGATACGGTGTGCACATGCTGGCGCCAACACAAGGGCAACAAAGCGGGCGCGGACACGCGAGATTCCACAGGTCGGTGCTGAAGCATAAACATACTAGTAATAGTTTATGTGGGCAAAAGGCACTTTGAAAGAAATTTAAGGGCAATCTGCTCAAAGAACTTGCACACATCTATCCTTTTTTCATTTATTTTCCTTACCGTTGTCCACACCCAATTTCCCAACTTCATCTTCCTTCCAGGGCCTGCCACCACCTCAAAGTTTCGCAGCCGCAACCGGTTTTCACGCTGCCCAGTAGACCAATCGACACTTATCGGTCTCAGTCCAATCAATACATATCAGGAACCATAAAATGGCAAGAAAATCATGAAAATATGAGATTCTTCCTCAAGACACACCCAAAAAATTTGATTCACGGACGGAACACAAAACACCTTTCCGTCTCTTTCCGCCTCTTTCCCTTCTTATTTCCTACCCGAATCGCCAAATTGTGGGGAAGCCGTTCCGCGGAACACTGGCGCTAGCGGCCCCATGCACATCACATGGAAGCGGGCCCGGACGCGCGAACACCACTATATAAGCTGGGGTGCTGGCAAGGGGAGCTGGCAAGTGCAATTAATTCACACAAATAATTTTGTAAATTCCAAAAATGTTAAAGTCGGCATCGAAAACGGTAAATGCGAGCTGGAGGCGCCAGGCGCGCAGGCTCTCGCTGCTCAAGCTCACGTCGACGACGCTGAGTTACCCCACAAAACACGTGGAAAGCGGGACCGAACCATACTTCACGCCCTCGTTTCTCGACGGAAAGTTGGTCAAATCGGACTCTAAGACCTGGTACGACATCCACGACCCGGCGACCAACCAGGTTGTGTCGAAAGTGCCGCAGTCGACGCCAGAGGAGTTGGAAAACGCCGTGGCACTGGCCGAGAAAGCGTTTCATACGTGGAAGCACTATTCTGTCATCAAAAGACAGGGCATTGCCTTCAAGTTTGTCGAGCTTTTGAAGAAAAACCACGACCGCATCGCCGGAATGATTGTCTTGGAGCAGGGCAAGACTTTTGCCGACGCCAAGGGCGACGTTTTGCGCGGTTTGCAGGTCGCTGAGGCCGCCTGTAATGCCCCTCAGGATCTCATGGCTTCTTCGTTGGAGGTGGCCACCGACATGGAGACGAAGATGGTGCGTGAACCGCTCGGGGTCGTTGGGTCGATTTGCCCTTTCAATTTCCCGGCCATGGTGCCTCTCTGGAGCTTGCCGCTCGTGCTAGTAACAGGCAATACTTGCGTGCTCAAACCTTCCGAGAGAGTGCCCGGAGCGGCGATGATCATTGCGGAATTAGCCGCCGAGGCCGGCGTGCCCCCTGGCGTCTTGAACATCGTCCACGGAAAGCACGACACCGTCAACAAGATCGTCGAGGATCCGCGTATCAAAGCCATCACTTTTGTGGGGGGCGACAAGGCGGGCAAGTATATCCACGAACGGGGCACCGCCTTGGGCAAGCGTGTGCAGGCCAACTTGGGCGCCAAGAACCACTTGATCGTGTTGCCCGACGCCGACAAAAACCACTTCATAAATGCCGTGAGCGGTGCTGCGTTCGGCGCCGCGGGCCAGCGGTGCATGGCCATTTCTGTGCTCGTCACTGTCGGCTCCAAAACCAAGCAATGGGTCGAGGAAATCGCCGCGGATGCTGCCAAGTTGACCGTGGGTTCCGGGTTCGACTCCTCGTCCGACGTAGGGCCTTTGATCAACCCCGAGGCTTTGACCAGGGCAGAGGAAATCATCACTGATTCCGAAAAAGCGGGCGCCAAAGTCTTGCTCGACGGAAGAAACTACACACCTGCAGACAGCAAGTACTCGAAGGGCAACTTCTTGGGGCCCACGATTTTGACCGACATCAAGCCCGGAATGAGAGCCTACGATGAAGAGATCTTCGCACCGGTGTTGTCCGTGGTGAACGTGGAGACGTTTGACGAGGCGATCGAGTTGGTCAACGCCAACCGGTACGGAAACGGGGTGGCATTGTTCACCCAGTCAGGCGCGGCCGCACAGAAGTTCACCAAGAACATTGCCTGCGGGCAGGTCGGTGTCAATGTGCCTATTCCAGTGCCATTGCCAATGTTTTCGTTCACTGGTAACAAGGGCTCGTTTTTGGGCGACTTGAACTTCTACGGAAAGGCCGGTGTGACGTTTTTGACCCAGCCAAAGACCATCACATCTTACTGGAAAACCAGCAATGTGGACGAGGTGTTGAAGCCTTCCACGGCGATGCCCACGCAAAACTGATGATTATAGAAGGTGTTTGGGGCAATAGGTGTTTTGAGTTTCGTGGTCTGCGGAGTCGACCGAGTCGAACAGGTCTTGATTCTGTCTCTGTGATACTTGCGGTGCTTTATTTATTCGAGTGTGCCATGATTCAACAAGGATCGATGTCAACTTCCTCAAGGGCTTCAATATTTTCTGTTTGTGTCGGAGACGGATGTGCCAATTTGGTGATACACACAAGCAATCAACATATGTTAGCAGCAATGCCTCTTCGAACGAACTCAAGGTATGATTTGCGTCGAGTGATTCAACGAGAAAGTTTGGAGATCTGATTCTCTAAAGTACATGCACATGCAGCAACTTCTTTGCTTGTTCCACCTCGACATAATCACAATGTACAGCTATCTGAATGAAGATAAATGATTTTAAGCCAACATTGTTGAAAATCATATGTGTTACTGATTACGCCAAGAGACGAGCCGGTGAGGGTCAGTTCAATGATAGTAAGTCAGCAATGCGGTGTACCGTGAGCCAGTGTTGAGAGTAAGTAGTAATCAGTAATTACTCTTATAATATAGTAATTACTGTCTGTAGTAATTACTACGAGATCGTCACTAATTATATCGTGACCAGTCGTAATTAGTAATAAACTAGTAATTAGGATAATTATACTGATAATTAACCCGTTATATGTAGAATGTACTGAAAGGTGGAAATCTACGTAATTTTTGCTGGCCCCAAATGGTGAAATGTAATACTTTACCTATGTTGTCTCGTGAATCGGGTTTTGCATCTCAAAGAGCAGATTTTACACAACCGTCTCGCTCTGGTTGTGGGCGTCCCTTGAAAACACGCCGGTCGTGACGAAGAACAGCTCCCATATTTAAATATAGTCTAGTCGTTTATAAGGTCCAGTCTTACGCCGAAGACCAGTATAGAACAATTACATTCAATGCTCCGTTTGTCAGAGCTAGAGCCACTTTTCGACTTGGCCAATCAATACAACAAACGTTTTCAAAGACTTCGAGGGACAATATTTTTGTGTATTGTCTGTATCGAGTCCTGAAGTCCGTGCCTTTGATTTCCCGGAAGTCCTTGGCCCTTTAAGTTTGCGACTGAGTCTTTTTTTGCTTTTTTTTAAGAATCAATTGTATTATAGAGGGCTCCCTGGTGCATCCTTGTTGTCCCGGCAAAATAAAATAGAAGGCTGATACTGCCTGAAGTCTCAAACCACTTTGTTTCGAAACACCACTGCTTGCTAACCAACGGCTGAAGATTGCCAGGTTCGATCCCATTCATCACCAAGAATTGTTGTTGGAAATTTTTTTTTTTTAAAATCAATTATATTCTAGGGGGCTCCCACCTGAAGCTAAAAAATCTATACTTCTATAGAAAAACCCATAATACATTTTGGAAATGGAATCCGCCAATCTCCATTCACTTTTGTTGATGTTATTGCTGTGAAGGCTTCCTGTTCCTCAAAAGTGACGTGCCCTTGGTCTCTCGAATCACCCTGCGAGATCTCCCTCTTGGATACTACATCAAGATATGTAAATCCTTCAAAGATGTCTCGCAAAGAACAAAAATCAATTTGCTCTTAGTATTAATGAGTGGAGAGCTTGTAACAGCCGAGAGTTTGTCGCTGTCACAGTGCGCTATTTGATGAGGTATTCGAGCTTCAACCAGATATCATTGGCTTCGAGACCACGACAACCA
>JAKTWD010000114.1:0-20903 GCA_030581935.1 Metschnikowia corniflorae | reverse complement strand
ACTGGATCTCATCGAGGGGTTCCGAGGACATAATGTCTGGTTTTGGAAAAAGAAATGGTTCCAAAGCTGAGGTGAGATTTGGTACTCTCATGAGCGATGCTATAGTGAGTGCCTGCAGAGACGTACCGGGCAGACTTTCGTGGGGTAAAGCAGTAACGAGTGTGTAGGAGAGATAAAGGTATTTAAGTGAGAAAATCTTCAGGATATTACAGAATTCATCTTTTAATTTCATTGATAGAATGGCGGAAGGATCTAAGATGACGAGGTTTCTTGAATCTTGACGGTACGTTGGGTGCGAATGGTGCTACCATGATGTTCGTAACGAAGGACACGAAAATTTCCGATTTGCGGTGAAATTTGATAAATATCGCATTTATTGAGTATGAGCGTCTTCTCTGGTGGTAACGAGATGGAGTTTTGTGGTAGAGACTTTGCGTCAAGGTCTATTGAGAGCATCGCAATGCTATGTTATATTTAAACAGTCAGATTCCCAAACAAACGAGATTGACAGAAACCGAAGATGAAACTCTCGAGGAATGGGCACTCTATCAGAAGATCACTGGATAACGTAGGTCTGGGGGCCGGCCGGCCACCCACTCGACGCTTCATAAACAGAACGACAACAAATCTCTTTTCCTCCTTCATGCAGAGAGAATTTCAAATTTGAAGGTCAACCCCCAATTTGTGTATCACCCTTTGCCGCAAGCCGAGCTTTCTCAAGCCATTGTCTTTGATCGTGAACACCCACTTGCACCCGATGGGATGGACTCCATGTGGGCATTTCACAGGATGAAAAGTTGCTTTCTCGAGAAGTGGATCCGTTTCTTCGTCAGCAGGTCCCTTCCATAGACCTTCTACATCGATCCTTATAGCTCCAGCGAAAGAGTTAGGTCTAACCGCACTCGGATCTGACGGTTGTGCTACTAATTCATTGACTTCGGTGTTAAGTGCTTCAATAGAGTCAACGGATGAAAATTATATTATCACACCGGACCCAACTAGAGCCTTAAGGGTTCTAACAATTGAGACTGGGGCTCCATCATCAAACTTATCTATACATTGCACAGAGTTGAGCCTTTTGGTGAATGATGAAAAATTTCTCTCTCCTGAGATGAGTTTTACCAGTTCCCTGGCGCCGCTTTATGCTTGGAAAATATCAATAGCCCCACCCCTAGATCCGATCCTTGTCCCAAGGATCTATTTTGCCGACTTCCCCTATCTACATTATTCTATCATTTAGAGGCTGATAACCTAGGAGACCTGCTGCGGATATGAGTACGATTTGGGGCGAGATAAGTTTCTGAAGATTTTCAAGGACCGTCCATCATGAGTGCACGGAATCTCCGAGTTTCATGGAGAATCCCCATCTCTGACTAAACCATCCGGGTGATATGATGTTACAAGAAAAAGAAAACTACTCCCAGAACTCATGCCGACGTCTCCATATTCATTTACGTTGCCGTTCTCCGCCTCCAATATCTGGAATACTGACCACATTCCCTTTCTTGCACCACCATAATGGCAAGTTCAATCAGGTTTAACCTAGCAATTAGGATCGACCAACATGTTCATCTTCTGTAGACGTGGAACCTTTCCCCACTTCAGGCTTCAAGGTTCTCGATTGAATATTTGCTACTACCACCAAGATCTGCACTAGAAACAGTTCACTTTACTTTACAGAAAAGCTTCGTCACGATCTCCACGCCTGCCTACTCTCTGGCCTTCGGCCGGAGGAAAGATATAAGTATCACGCTTAAGCGCCATCCATTTCCAGGGCTAGTTCATTCGGCCGGTGAGTTGTTACACACTCCTTAGCGGATTCAGACTTCCATGGCCCGCCCGGCTGTCTAGATGAACTAACACCTTTAGTGGTGTCTGATGAGCGTGAATTCTGGCACTTTAACTTTTCGTTCGGTTCATCCCGCATCGCCAATTCTGCTTATCAAAAATGGTCCACTAAAAGCTCACGTTCATGCCAATTCTGCTTATGAAAAATGGTCCACTAAAAGCTCACGTTCATGCCCATCTTCATTAAACAAAGGAGAGCTTCTTAAAGAATAGGCTAAGGCTAATGCGCCCGAGAGCTCTAATCAAAAAACTGTTTGAGCTTCTGTCTGAGGAAACTTCGACAGGTACCAGCTGTTAGATGGTCCGATTAGTCTTTCGCCCCTATACTCAGATTTGACGGTCGATTTGCACGTCAAAACCGATGCGAGCCTCCACCAGAGTTTCCTCTGGCTTCACCCTATCCAAGTGTAGTTCACCATCTTTCGGGTCATGACATCAATACTGCCTCACTTTCGCCCGTGAGGGTGAAAGAGGGCGAAGATGACTTTTCTTCCCCCGATTACTTTCATTGCGCGGGTAGGTGTAGGCCAAACGCTTGCAGTAATGTTAGACTCCTTGGTCTGTGTTTCAAGACGGGCGAGAAGTCTGGATGCAGTTGTAGTACGGACTATGACACTCTAGTTTAGCTGCTCCGTCCCCGGGGTGTCCACCACCACATCCCCTTCTTTTTCAACTCACGTACTTCTTCACTCTCTTTTCAAAGTACTTTTCATCTTTCCATCACTGCACTTGTTCGCTATCGGTCTCTCGCCAATATCAAGCTTGAGATGGAATTTACCACCCATTAGAGCTGCATTCCCAAACAACTCGACTCTTTGATTTTTTAATGGTAAGGAAACGGGGCTATCACCCTCTATGGCGGTGTTTTCCAACACATTCTTTCCTTTCCAACCCACCTTCATCAAATTACAACGCCCGAGGGTTCTCAAATTTGAGCGTTTGCCGCTTCACTCGCCGTTGCTAAGGCAATCCCTGTTGGTTTCCTTTCCTCCGCTTATTGATATGCTTAAGTTCAGCGGGTAGTCTTACGGGTGGGAGGAAAAAATACGCAAAGCGAAACTTATCTCGCCTTGTGTGATCTTTAGGGCCTACAGCCCAGTACCAACCCACACGGGTCGAGAGATTATATCGCTCCCACTCGCATGCCTTGGGAAATACCCCAAGACGCAATGTGCGTTCAAAAACTCAATGATTCACGTCTGCAAGTCATATTACTTACCGCAGTTCGCTGCGTTCTCATCGATGCGAAAACCAAGAGATCCGTCGTTAAAAGTTTTTCCATAGTTATTGAATCACCAGCTCAATTCAGTAGTGCATAAAAGTTGGTAGTGCTTCAGAATGATCCTTCCGCAGATTCACCTACGGAACCATATCACGACTTTTACTTCCTCTCAATGACCAAGTTTGTTGAACAACGGCTCCGAGAATTAAGACTGGAAATCAAAGCCATCGATCGGCTGATGTGTTGGGCGATAATGTCGGCAGTGTGAATTTCATCAGCTCGGAAAAAGAGCTAATGGGTGCGGTGACGCGTGCCGATATCTCAGTGGGGCATTTCTTTCAGCCAACATTTGCAAAATGCAGAATCATGAACGAAAACTTGGCATTGCTAGCGGAAAAGCACTTGGCTTTGCATGTGCTAGCGATTGCAGCCGTTTTGCAACGCGCCGCTGGGAAGATAACGTAACAAAGGCCTAGCAGCCTCCAAGTATTTGATCTTCGATTAGGTGTCTTGAGAGCATCAGTACAATGACACTTTATCAAATCGCACGGTGTTCACAGCATAGTGAAGTTCCCGATGATCAGACGATACTCAGTCTCGTATCGTGCTAGTAGTATGGTCGAGGATCTGCGTGGACTGTTTTGACATCCAAATAAGCTTGCGAAAAGCCTATCTTTGAAGTCGCTCTAGTGTATTAAGACCTTTTCTCATTACACTTCAAAAGCATCACATTCAGAACCATGATACAATCAGTGTCCTGACCATCTCGAGCCTTAATAATCAGTGTTCTAACCATCTCAAGCCTTAATACTCATACTTGGCCAACTCTTCACGCAACCACGCAGCCTCTTTGGCCATAACGTCATCTGTTCTAGGACGTCGTTCTTCATCGGGAGTCGAAATGAACCCTGGTGAATTCTGAAAACTATTTCTCCTCGCAAAAAACTCATCGTAGGCTGCAACAAGGTCCAGATTCTCAAGCTGTTTGTGTATGCTGTCGTCAAATTTATCGTCCTTGAACCTGGGTATTATGTGAGTATGAAGGTGTGGCACCGACTGGCCCGACTCCGGTCCGTCCTGGATAGCAATGTTGAGAGAATCTGCTTTGTATACACGGGTTATGAGTGCCTGAATCTTCTGCAATGAACTCATGTAGTCTTGACTCTCCGCCGCAGTCAAGTCACCAAATCGAAGCACACTAGTTCGGAGAGGAACAACGAGCACGTGTCCTGGCACCAAGGGCTTGAGATTAACGAGAGCGTACGTGTGGCTAGACTTGAAGAATACTTGCGAGTCGACGGCAAATTTATAGAAATAGATCGATTCTTTCATTTTGCGGATGAATACCCTGGATGTTCTCTGTGGTGCGAGGAGAACAAGCGTGTAGTGAGGTATATCGCTGGTTATCTCCAGATTTCAGAGGCTCGCCGCGAACGTGGAGACGAGCGCTAAAGCGTAGTAGGATTAGCCGTCCAATACCGTGTGATTGGTTTTTTTTGTTCCTTTTTTATCCGTTGAGCGTCTTGTTTGAATGATCTTTTAATTTTGTAGTGATGTTGAGATTGATGTTTCGAGAATACAGTAAAGCCTCGATACGTGAATATCGCGCTGAATGAATAACTCGATAAGTGTATAAAATTACGTTTAAATAACTGCGGGAGCTCACCATAGATACTCAGAGCCAGTGTTGTTAGCTATTTGAAATACGCGCATCATATTTATCTACGAAAAATGATAAATTATGAAATATAGTGGTTTTTTCTATAGAATATATAGTTTTGCTGAGATGAGGCTTGCATAGCAGCCGAACCACAGCACCCTCCAATGTGATGTTTCTTTGAAAAAAAAAAATAGTGTGAAAATGATCATAAGATTGTCGCGATTGTTTTTTATAATAAGACAATAAGTTATATTTCAAACATATCTATTGCAATGAAAACAAAAAGGATGCAAATACGCGTCGTGCCGCACATCCCTCGACCAAAAGGCGTTTGTAAAAGGCACTGATTCTTCTCCTTTTATTAGCGAAAAATATATCATAGCGAAGGTTTATTTTTTCAAAATGGCAGAAACGTTTCAGAATTTTGGAAATTTAAACACTGAGGAGTCTGCTAATGAGTAAGCAGACAAGATTCCACATGTACCTTAAGGATACTCTGGGCATGGCTTAGAACATGTAAGGACGGGAAAGAAGACTGGTCTTAAATAAAAGTGATAGAGTTATAATAATATTTACTATTAAAAGTTCTTATTTTGAACGCAAGCAACAACACCACACAGCGGTAAACAATTTTTTTTTTAAAGAAACAGATGTGTATTGAAGGATGCCGCTTACCTTAGCCGTGGGCGAAAACTGTATATTCTATAGAAAACCTTAACACACTTGATTTTTCCAGATGTGTACCGCACGTCAAGTTTTGGTGTCGTCCGGGCCGGGATTAAAACTACCCAACGAATTTTAATTTATCGAGCTCTCCGATTTTTGTCAATCTTGATTTTTACATGAATACTAATGAATTCCGGAGCATGGCTTTGAACATGTAAGGGATGGAAAGAAGACTGCTTTGGAAAGAAAAAAAAAAAAAATAATATCTACGTTCAGATATTGATTTATAATATATAGTGAAATGTATTTATTTTGGCCGTGAATACCCAGCGACGTTGGCTCTCTCCAGATAGCAGAGGCTCGCCGCGAACGTGGAGGCGAGCGCTAGAGGCGTAGTAGGATTGGTCGTCCGACACCATGTGACTGGTCCTTGAATTCTGTTTTGTTTCCTTTTTTATCCATTGAGCGTTTTGTGTGAACGTTTTTTGGATTTGCAGTGATGTTGAGATTTGATGTTTGAGAATAGTCCGTGGCAATAGTGCCAATGTACGATATGTAGAGCCCTCTTGATCTTCTGGTCAATGAGACTTGATTTCTTTTGAATCTCTAATTTATGCCAGATTTCAAATCGTTATCTGCGAGCGCTTCTACTATATCGACTTTTGAAAGCCGACCTGTTGGTACTGTGATTCTGAGCTCATATTATGGAATTCATTAGTTTCATGTATATTGTCAGGTATGGACCATTGCGTATCACTAGACTCCAGAGACTTCAGCATTGCCTATCTTCGAGAAATGAATTCTCGTCGGTACCCCTTCGCTACCACTAAACTTAACACTCCCTCATCTGTGCCGCATCTATAAATGAGTACATCAGTTGCACACAAGCATACTTCGATATACCAATTAAACTCGTCGCTTTCTTCATCAAATTAAGGCGTAAGACGTGCTAGTAAATTTCTTGGCATAGACATTGAGTATCACGCAATACACATCCGCCTTCATTTCAAAAAACACATTCGTTCACTTTTACGGGATATGAAATGGAGGGTGTAATGAGACATACATTCCAGCCACTACCAGCCTAAATTTGACGTTGCAGGTGATCAGCTTGCTCCAAAAAGAGAGTCGACTAAGTTTCATTTCATAGTTCGGAAAATATCGTACGCGGCAAATACAGTCAGATTTGATATATCCTTCATTGTGTATCTTCCATGATCAACTACCGTTACCGTCGCCACTAATTTACGACCTATGTACGCTCCCACAAGCAACAAAGCTACTACTAGAGCTGTTAATATGCGGAATCGAAATCGCCTTGGCTAGCCAGAAAGTCGTGCCGATTTTTTTTCATGAAAAGTACGTATGAGAAAGTCGCCGTTCTTGATACCTAGGCACCACTTAGTGGTCAATGCACATTTCGCGTCTTTCTATTGTGGAGATTTTTCCTTTATTAGAAGCTCGCTCATATCAGCCAATAGTAGCAGCTGCATCATTTCACTCGAGACTCGATGATCCTAATGGAAATACAGCTTGATGTTTTCAACGCTGACACTACGCTACTTTCGTAGCGTAGCCTTTTCCCAACGCTACGAAGGTGCCTACGCAGCGAGTTCCTAATACATCGCTACGCCTTTTAAACAACTCTGCGCTGACTGGTACTCTGTAGATGAAGGGGAGATGGAAAGGCGGTCATTTTGCGCACTCGTAGCCGAGTTTTCCGCTTGTTTTGTGCCCTTGTGCAAGATAAAGCAATTACCAAGTCTTCAAGTACATCACGTGGGCTCATTCTGAGCATCGATCTCGAGAAAGTCGTCATCGAACACAATTATCTTTTCTGTCGTGAATTATGCGCTCCGCATTGCGCGCCATGCCTATGTTTCCTCCAAGCCGGTGCAAAATTAAGCCAGATCAGGATGCCATCAACACCCGATAATCAAAAATCAAGCAGCGTGTCCTCTCCGTCCAGTCCCCGAAAACACACCTGACTCGAAAAAACGACATAACAACCAGAAAATTGCTGAAATTCGCCGGGGTGCAAACTGCCCACCTTCGCTGGTGTACGGGCCTGCAATCTCCGATAAGCTCCATGGCTGCAACTGGTTGCAAATCTCTGTGCGCATCTCTGTGAGCCTGACTGCTTATAAACCCGTCAATCTTGCCAGATTCCTTTACGTGTCTGATTGACTGATCCTGTCACTAAATTCTGTGTAGTCGGTTCTTACTGCTAAGGGGACCTGGCTGATTATTCAGAACATTGAGGCAGAGTACGGCAACGTAGATGAAAGAGTTATTTTTGAACACGGTATCATCCTGGACAGCTGTATCTCACAATGATCCTGTCTTGACTCCATCGTGACAAATTGCTGTCCCCTAAACTTGAGAAAGATGTCTCCCATCTGAAAAGCTTTAGGCGAACGGAACAGGTGATCATATCGGAATTCGTTGTTATGCTGGCTCTACTGAGTTGAAGATGGAGGCTTTGGGAAGAGGAAAGACTCCCGGTGTTTATGATGAGTCACTTTTACCTGAATCAAGGATGGAGACTTTGGAAACAGGGACAGGATTTTGGTATTACGACAAAAACCACAACACTGTATTGCGCTGAGTGGGCTACCCTTAGTGGCGTAATTCCTTGTCTTTTCTGGGGAATCCTCCACGGCCAGCTATCCCAAGCAAGCAGAGCCGAATAAATATTCGCCAAAGATTCACTCGGACCGGTGGAAAAAACTCGCGTCTAATTCGAAACCCAAGGCAAAACAATTTGCACTCATAGCGAATATTCTAACTGAGGATATTCAAACCCCTTTGGACTCCATATCATCGTATCTACCGGATAAAATGGCTTTACGGTTACTTCAAGCTCATCATTAGTCAGGGGAAGAAGATAGTACATTCGTCGATAGCCCATCTTATAAGGGTCATCATGATTAGTCTTCATCCTATGCTTACATTTTTCGAAAAAAGAATTATATACTTAAGTATGAGATTTACGTTCATTTAATTAATTAAAATTAAACTTCACAACATGAACTGATGACAACGATGTAATGCCTGTATATTCAAAGGCAAAACCGATGAAGAGATTCAAAAGATGGTAAGATTTGTGGTGGATTATCCAAATAAATGACATGTTTCACTGCTGGGGACTACGACCGTCCAATGTCTTGCATTGCACCCTCGCGAGCATATCAATCAAGAGGAATATTATCTATTTTCATTTACATATGCAATACTCACAGTTTTTTGCTACGACTAAATGGGTATCGAATCCATGTCGCTGGCGTAGCCTTCATCTCACAACGTCAATAATTCAAAGTAATATCTTTACTGTCTCAAAGTTTTCAACATGTTTCGTCCCTCATACTTCAATTCGTAATACCTCTAAATTGTTCTATTTTATAATACCCCCCTCTTCTTGTTAACCAGGTTAGCTGATACCGGAGGTAAAGCTATTGAAAGTAGTATATTTTAACATACCACAAAAACTTTAAGCCATTTTGACCAATGCTTGCTCTCCATGTATAATCAAGATAGAACCCTCACAAGCTTTCCCCCCTTTAGACTTGTACTTGCAACTTTCATAGCATACAGCTCAAGCACTGTTATTTCCTATTAGTTAAATCAGTACTAGCTGCTACTTGTTTTTGGTGTTCGTATCATCTCTAATTTTCGCTGCTTCCATAATTTTCTTTATACGTCTCTGATACTCGATGTATAATTCTAATGATTAAAGCCATGTTATGATAATTTTTCTTTGTCATTTGGCTAATTACTTTTCATTATAGAATATTTAATATCTCAAAACTCTAGACTCCATGGGAGGTTTTTTCTATAGAATATATAGTTTTGCTGAGATGAGGCTTGCATAGCAGCCAAACCACTGCACCCTCCAATGTGATGTTTCTTAGAAAAAAAAAAAAAATTATAGAGATCCCCTAAATGTCTGTACGAATTACTAATAATGGTCATAGCTCTCATATTTTAAGTCAGCATCCTTCAGCTTAGTTCATATTGAACCTATCAATAACATTACATTATTGCATTCGCTTTTAAGATGTCTTCTACCTACTACCCGATATTGCCATTTCCACATTGCTTGTGACACCGTAGTACGTAAACAACCTCTTTTTCTGATTTCTCTTTCATAGAGAGTATAAGGCTTACCGAGTTTCATTCTTTACACCTTATATCTACCTCAGGTTCTGTTCTTTCTTCCTATCAATTCAAACGTCTGTAACAAGATTGATACGAAAACCTATAATTATTTTCCATTACCACATCACATATTGCAACATGCTGTATACATCATCATCCATGTGAAAGTCAAAGAACCGAGATCATTTACCACAAGTAATGTATCACAATGAGATCGTGGATTTGAAGAGTTACATGTGCTTCGGTATAGAGACTATAGACACGATGGTTCGTGTTCGTGGAGCGCAGGAAGCACGTACGGCTAGTGCAAAATACAAACGTCACAAGAAGATCAACTTGGACACCATGGAAAAAATGAACATAAAGTCTTGGTGAGCTACACAAACGTGATTGAAACAAAAGATGTCAAATTGATGCAAAGTTTGGATTGTAACAAGAAATACTTGGAGTGGGTGCAGTGTATGAACTTGGAAGGTGTTCATAGTAGCAACACTGTTAAGCAACTAAGCAATGCAACATCGAGACACCGACATTTGAATAGACTTCCGATGCTTACTGAAGCGCCTCGCACACAAAGTCAAAAAATAGCGACCATTGATGGAAGAAGTGGACGAATCATATAGAAACGGGCACATTGTGGTTCCAGATCAACCAAAATATACTCACACCGATGGAAAATCATATGAGCCTCGGACACAACATGATTCAATGATATTTCCCCTGGATCAGAGGGCACAGCAGAGTGACTTGCCCGAAGCTCCGCAACAACTTCGGAAGGGAATCTTGCCAAATCTATCGAGCTTGAAATGATTATTTGGAAAGCCATCTGTAGGAAACTATCAAGCACGGTCAGAACTGAGGATGTCCAATACGCTTTTGTTCAAGGAGATAGTCATTATACCAGCTTCTCATCCGTTCTCCGCCGAGTTTCGGTTTAATTTGCACCCCAAATTTTTTGCCAAGATCTAGTGACCAAAGCACAAGCCAACAAGCGGAAAGTTTGGTATATTGAAGAGAGTGCTTTGGATGAAAGAGTCGTGTAGTGGTAGCCACGGATGGCCCTTCACAAACGCATCTGTCCCAGATCTGGTCAAAATTACCCCTCTGATCATTCCATTATTGGCACCAGACGACAAAACTGAAAAAGTATCGGCACACTTTTTCGCCTTTATTCAAGGTTTTCCATCTCAGTTTGAAGAGCTATCTCTAGGGAACTATCAAGCACGGTCAGAGAGCAGCTCAGAGAGGAGTCTCAATTGAGATTTGAATCAGCCTAACTACGATTAGTGGCTAAACTCGTCATATTCAAGCCATTGACTGATGTTGCAAAAATGGTGGGCCGAGAAATCTTTCTCTAACAACCGAGTCTTCTCAAGGGGTAAGCACCTCTTTATCAGTAACAAACCAAACAAGTAATTCATCGATGACATTACAAAACCGCGTTTCCGAAAATGGCATGTAAAGGCGAGCTTTCGAGGACCGAAATCACTGCCAACGACCTCAAAAACGGCCTTCAAAAAGACTTCTAGAATTGAAGCAAAACGAGGCGGCGACGCTCGCTGGCCGTCACCTCAGGTATCTACAACCACTGTATTTACAATGTTTATTGGTTTCTGTCTATGAAATGTCCATCAAATGTTTCTCCAGCTCAGCTACACCCAAAAAGGCGCACCAGCAGGAACAAGCGACACAAGAAACAACCCCAGAAAGGCTTACTTGTTGACCTTGCCAAAGTACTCCTTAGAGGACTCCACAGTGGGCTTGATGGTCTCGGAGCCTGCTTGCCAGTTGGCTGGGCAAACCTCACCGTACTTCTCGGTGAACTGGAAGGCCTCAACCAATCTGAGAGACTCGTCGACGGATCTGCCCACAGGCAAGTCGTTGATGGTGATTTGTCTCAAGGTTCCCTTGGGGTCAATCAAGAAAATACCCCTCAAAGCAACACCCTCCTCCTCAATCAACACGCCGTAGTCTCTGGACAATGAGTGGTTGGTGTCGGCAAGCAATGGGATATTGACTGGACCCAAACCACCGTCTTTTCTAGCAACGTTAGTCCAGGCCAACAAGGAGTATTCGGAGTCGGTGGAGGCAAACAAAACCTCGACATCTTTCTCAGCAAACTGCTTGACAGCGTCCGAGTAGGCAATGATCTCGGTGGGGCACACAAAAGTGAACGCCAAAGGAATAAAGGCCAACAACACCCATTTACCCTTGTATTGCTCCAAGGAGACCTCCTCGAAAACACCGTCAACGACGGCGGTTTTTTTGAAAGATGGCGCGGGTTTTTGAATAATAGCAGGCATTATAATGTTCTTTATTGAGTGAGCGGATCGATCAAAGTTTGGTGAGATCTGGAATATTTCACTCGTGGCAACTAGAGGCCGGATCTTCACAGTATTTATACGTTGCGCGTTTGTCAGCGCCTCAGTTCTAGACGGGCCGCTTTTCTACCAGATTAGGCCCTAGCGAGCACCGGTGCAGGCTGCCCGACAACGGACAATAACATCAGAAAAGGCGACAAACACGTGAGGCGGGAGAAAATTTGCAATTTTTCGGGATAGATTGCCTGTTTCGGACGATCTGCATACACTGTCAAAAAATTGACACAAAACCAAAGCGGGGTGTGGAGATTGTGGTGGCGTTTGGTTGGCATCGGCCGACCGAGGTTATGGCTCGAGCCACACTTTGCTCACGACCTTTCCGTCCGAGAATTCAATAAAC
This sequence comes from Metschnikowia corniflorae, assembly GCA_030581935.1. Taxonomy (NCBI): domain Eukaryota; kingdom Fungi; phylum Ascomycota; class Pichiomycetes; order Serinales; family Metschnikowiaceae; genus Metschnikowia; species Metschnikowia corniflorae. The sequence continues at coordinate 8,628 of JAKTWD010000114.1, read as the reverse complement.
GCGAGAGATAAGCTTGCTATTAAGCAGCCACGCGTCTCGGCTAGGAGAACAGGGGCGATTTTGGAGTGACGCAAGCAGAAATTTTTAATTTTAGTAGATCAATAAAGGTTGGACTAGTTGGTTTTTCGACTGTGGTAAATGGATCTCTCACTTGGAATCTCTCACTTGGAATCTTTCACTTGAAATGCTTGCGCGACGGAAGCACCAATTGCAAGAATTAGGGCATGCTTGTTCATCTCTATTTATTTTTAATTTATCTCTTGTTATCATTTTCTGATCGTAACTTCTCATTAATTTTTTTTATAGACGGTGGCGGAGGCAGGATTGTCGCTCCGATCCTCGGGCCCTGAATACGCGTAAACGATTTTCCTTCCCTGCTCTGGTATGCTCTTAGATGCCGCACGCGGTGCTTATCAAGTTGTTGAATTGCTGGTAACGGAGGCATCATTGGCTTTGCTGCTTGAGGATAGTGGGGCGGAATCTTTGACTCATTGGTGCTGAGTCTGATTTTTTTTTCATATATTGTTGTTTCGAATTTCATCTGGGTACATTCAGGAGACTTTTTCATTGACCGGACAAGAACACGTGCACTTGCTATCGGGCAGGCATGTTAGTAAGTAGTATCTTTAGTATTTTTCGCGATATACTTGCTAAAAAAATATTCTTTAGGGAGATTTTGTTTTTATGCATATTTTCTCTAGTTTAAGCAGTTTTTATGCAAGTATATTTTACATGAAGGTGCATCTTTACACTAATAGGGGAGAGCGAAAGGTCAGATCACAACCGATCAAACCGCGAGAACGCATCAACGTAATTCACTAGCTTTCGCACCAAACCGGCATTTGGGTCGGCAACAACCAACGCGTCTCAAAAAGAACTTCAATGCCACCACAACTGGTCGAATCGACTTTAGTTTTGTAGAATGATGAAATTAGGATCTCATTTGCCCTTGAAACTCTAAAGGAGGATGATATCACGGCAGTTCAGGAAGCTGCACGCGTTTCAATGTGTCCCGCAGCACTCTTTAACGAAGGAGGAAAGGTTCAAGAAATCACGTCGAAGGAGCCGAAGACCAAACAAAATAAACAAAGACTGAAGAGAAAAGTCTAGTCAAATGAATTCTCTTGAACGACTCTCGCGGTCTCGCCCCGGAAGTCAATGCTGTTCGCAAAATAGCAGATTATATGCTCGCGTCGCGTGAAACGAAAGAAAGTTTGAAAGTTGGTACCAATTGGGTTTCCAGATTTGTGGGATGGCACCCAAATCTCGACACAAAGTACTCGGGACCATTTGATTATCGACGGGCAAAGTGCCAAGACTCAAAGGTGCCAAAAGGTTGGTTTGATCGTGTGCATAACACGTTGCTCACTTATGGGATCGAGTCAAGCGATGTGTACAATGTGGACGAGACAGGCTTTTCGATGTGTTCAAATGCGGCAAGGAAAGATGTGTCAAGGTCTGAAATACTGGAAAAGAACAATTTATTCAGAACAAAAATCGAGAGTATCAATTCCACGGGTCTGTTTTTGCACCCATTTCTCATTTTCAAGGTAAGCAAATAGTGTTGGTACGCTGAGCCTGAAGAAGACTGGCGCTTGAAGTTAGTGCGAATGGTTGGATATCCAATGATAGTGCTCTCCGGTGGCTCGAACAGGCTTTCATTCCTCAGAAAAAACCTGTAACGAAAGGCACTAATAGACTTTTGATACTTGACGGACATGGTAGTCATTTGACTCCAAAGTTTGACAAAATCTGCAACGAAATAAAAATAATCGCTCTGCACATGCCGCCTCACACATCTCATTTGTTGCAAACTCTTGATCTTTGCTGTTATGGGCCGTTAAAGACAAAATATTACCAGTTGGCCGGAGAAAGAACTGGGTTTGATGTGCTCGCGGGTGGCAGACCTGACCCCACGTAAATCTTCAAGTCTTGCTGATGACTCGAGCACGCCTTCAAAACACAGAGCCTTGCTTCCTCCCATTATAAATCCCTAGAAAATTGTCCTGGGGATGTTGCTGGTCCGTTGAAAATGTCTTTTGACAAACCTCTAAACTACGCGATTTCGAAGGGAAATTCATTTGGGATAATGGCCAAACAATTCAGCGATCTCTCCTCACCCATACCAGGCAGAACAAAAAAGTAATAAACCGAAATCGCGTATAGCCGACGGAATCCAACGAACGCAATTTCAGCTTTAATGTTAATCCATCTTTGGGACATTCCGTGGACTTGGAAGATAAAGTTCACAGCCACGTAAAACGCAAAACCATTTGTGGAATTTGTGGAACAATAGGGCATCGTTGACAGACATGTCCAAATAACGCTCAATAATCTCTCATGTTTCAGCGTTTATTTAGCGTTTATATTCGTAGTCAATGAACTTCGCAAAGCCTTTCGCAAGCTTTAGCAATTAGCTCGACGTGGATTGAGCTGATGAAGTTGCCTTCTAAAGAGTACCGCAACGAAAACAAGTAAGACCATTCGGCGAGCGAAACTGAGCTTCCCGCCATATCACGTTCGCTTCCCTAGTCCCGTGGAAATCTTCTACACTCGTCTGAAAATGAATTTTCTGGCCCATATTTGCGGTAAAGTTCCTAGAAACTCCTCCTACAATAATATCACTGATGTCGGCAAGCCCAAGGTTGCTCATGTCCTTGATGAAGTGTTCGGAGGCCTCTTTCCAGCTCTCACTTGACTCGTCGGCCAGCTCATCAGTGCCTTGACCTTCACACTCGATCCGGTCCCCATCATTCTTACTGCCGGGAAGCTTACCTATATACTTGAGTAAAGCCAAAAACTTGATCAATTCCGGCAGCAATTCGGTTTTCTTTTTTTGAAAATAATATTTGTTGCAAGGTTCCATGATTTCTTCTTATTTCTTCAATGAGGAGAGAATAGACTGCTGCACCTCACCAAAATCAAAGAGAAAATGTTCCTGGTTGATAATGCTGGTTTTGGCTGATCAACTCACCTGCAAAATCGAGTACAATCACGCTCGCTGCTTCGTTTATAGAGATATCAAGCCAGACAACTTCTTGATGGGGATTGGCAGACGTGGCTCCCAAGTCAACGTAATCGATTTCGGACTCGCAAAGAAATACAGAGACCCAAGAACCCATGCTCATATCCTTACAGAGAGAATAAGAACTAGACAGGTATTGCCAGATACGCCTCTGTCAATACCCACTTGGGCATTGAGCAGTCAAGACGAGATGAATCCTTGGGCTATGTATTGATCTACTCTTGCCGCGGATGTTTGCCATGGCAGGGATTGAAAGCCGCCACCAATCGGCAAAAGTATGACGGAATCATGGAGAAGTAGTTGACTATTCCGAAGGACGTGTTGACGATAACTTCCATTTCCTGATGTCGTGAAAGCTGGTGAGATTAGTGATTTCAGTTTTATACCTGAACCCTCAGTCACCCAGTTGTCAAGATGATTTTTCGTGAGAATAAAACCTGGAACCTCCATTATGTCTTCGCGAGACCAGCCGAGATTATTTGCCTTTCTCCTTGATCCCATTCTCAAATACTTCAGACTCTTCGGCTTCCGAGATGGAGGTTACGATCCCGCGCATCACTTTTTCCGGGTCTTTCGAATTGCAAATTGTTTCTTATGTTGCGAGCAAAATCGGTTCGAAGCTCGTGAACTTGTTACGAACAAAGAGCATAACGGCATTCCTTGGCTCCCCATGACGTTTACCATATCTGCGCTGTTCTCTGTCAACACGAAGCTCTCGGAACAGTTGCACTTTAAATCAATAAAGAGAACGAATCAACTGAAATCTGCTTATTAGCGCCCCTTTGACGATTATTATTGTGGATTCAGCTCCATGCAATGAAGGTCGGCAAAAGCAGCATTGTGATTAAGTTTTTGCCTGTCATCTTGCTTGCAAACGCTGTATTGCTATGGCATGCCACCTGTTAGTTTAGCTTCGAAATCTCATTAAGCAGACTCATTCAGGGTGCCCTTGAGTGCATGTGAAGAAGGGCCTCGTTGTGGTGTCCTAAGTACTCTTTATTTCTTGTCCAATGATCGTATTTGTTTGAGGAGGGACGGGATTACCTTCAGCCATGTCAGTGAATAAATGCCACTCAAGTGTAAAACAGCAATATTTTTCTTCGATGAGGCATTCTACGTAGAATTTGTGTCGCTCAAAGATTATGTTTAACCTATCACACTTCTCGAAACTGGATGAATAGATTTCACATCACACAAAATATGACATTGAAATACCACGTCTTGTTCTTGAAAGAAACCCTAAAGCCTCTTTAGAAGTCTCCTATAGTGTCTATCAGGTTTGGTGTATGAACCCAGGCTTGGTGTAATATCCTGACTTCACGGTGTGGGCCCCCTTTGAGGATATTGCAACACACCTCATTATTCCGATCATCTGACCCATCGTCTCAATGTCCCATCATTTTATGTAGCTGGTTATCCAGTGATGCCAAGTAAAGATCATAATATCCAGTGATACGACAGCTAATAGACAGTGTCATTTAATCTTGCATATGTATCGCTCCTAGTACGTTTTAGTCATACCTTCCGTTTCGTGACAACTTTTGGAAGAAGACTGAGCGAGTCGACATTGTCTCGTAGCTAAAGTATCTGATTCAAGGAACGGAATCATAACACTACCATTTTGTTATCATATTGAGGGTACATGGTGGCCAAATATGACATTTTTGATCTAACCGAATGTGTTTGACTCGCCACACTGTAAATATTGCGGGTTCCTCAGCTATAATCAGATTGATTAAAGATAGAAAAGCTGTTTCAGAACATCTTATTCGCGCGCAAGAATTTGTCTTTGTATACGCTGTTCAGTTGATATCAACTATTTACGTAATCCGCGTACGCATCTGACGTTCTACGATCTTCTCCCGGGAAAGCTGAGGAATACTACAGATGCAAAAATTTTGAAGAGTCAAATGAGTCTGTTTGCAATCGAATGTTAAAACTATTTTTTGGACACCAGAGGCAAAGGCCAATTTCGCACGCTCATCCTTCGTCAGGTTAGCTGTGATGCAAAACAATTTTTGAATCGTGTCGAGCATAAATGGCAATATATTATAATCTGGTACTTGCGGCGCAGAAAAAAATAATTTAAATAACCGATACTCTCAGCTCATGTGTAATAGAGTAGATCTGGATTTTTATGGGTTGAAAACATGCAGGTTGACACATATACCCTCGTGGTTGCAAACTCTCTCCTGATTTTCAGATGTTGTCTTGAATTTGCTGAGCCACAAAGTACCCTACTTCCCCTGAATAGTGAACGATGCAGTCATTTCAACATTTTTCCTCTATTCTGGGATGAAAAAAGTGTCGATTTCATCGACAATGGGGCACTTGTTCCGACAGCAATGCGCCCTAAGCACAAGCCAAAGCCAAATGCCATAATAAAGGGGATTGTATCTATTGAAAATAATTTAAGAAATAACATACGGAAATGCACTGCAGAATTACCCAGGTCAGCAATGGTCTCCATTTGAGTCGTCATAACGCACTCTTGAGCTCGAAACAAGCTGATACTCCTGCCTTTTGTAAACCCATGGTGGGAACAGCTAGCACAACTCCCACATCGTTAAGAATTACGGGAACATTAGGAGGTGGTTTCTCACATCCCGGGAATGCTTCCTCGATCTTCTTACACATTGAAGTATCCGAGTATCGTATAGTGATACTCTTTTCGCAACCTTCGATCTTTAACCACCATATTCGATCAAACAAGTGCCACGAGGTGTCCCCAGCCTTCAAATCCAAAGTATAATCATGAACGACCCTGATGAAGAAATTTCAGCTCAAATCTAAACAAGCACTTTCTCGGTTAGGAATGTACTTTTGTGAAGATTACCCTGGGTCTGGGGTACCTATCCACAGACTCCATGTTGTACTTCTTTCCTGCTCTTACATATTGTGTTCCGCGATATCCTTACCACAAGAGCCAGAAGTTCAAAGAACCAATACAACGATTCCTCAAAGCAACAGAAATCATCCCGCTTATTTGCAAATGGTGATCGATCAGTCCGGCTTTCCTCATATTATCAAGTGCTTACATGCACAACCACCCCAGGAAATTTGCGACGCGTCACCAGATAAACGTATTGACTGATCTTCACATAGCCGCTGTAACGCTTTCTCCCTCCCCGATTCTTTTTTTTTGTTGTGAGTATGTCACCACAGAGCACAAAATTTATTGTAACTCCTTCGCATCGTAGAGCTCTTCGCCAACACTCTCAGGATCATCCTGTACTTCAACATGATGACCTACAGGACTGGTTTGAACAGATGTATGGTTTTCGACCCAGCCAGAGTACCGTTTCTCGTTCGCTTTCGGAAAGATACAAGAGTCTAGACCTGGCGAACAATACCCAAACGGATAAAACACGGACGCGTCGGCCCAAATGGCCCGTGTGGCCCGAACTCGAGAAAGCGCTTTATCGGTGGTATGTCCTAGCGTCTAAATCCGTTCCGATTCCTGACTCTTATATAAAAAATCGGGCACTTGAGTTGTGGGGTAAGTGTTTAAGCACAGAGGGACAGAGTCTCAACGACGAGTGGATCAGCGAATTCAAGATTCGGTACGGGATCACCGAGAAATGTGACCAACAAGAAGATAAGGATACCACTATGATCGGCGTGAAGAATTCTTTGGCAGTAGCTGCTGAGGGCCCAGCACTGAAATTTCGTTCCCCAATCCAGTGGAATGCCGTAAAATCATCACCCCCTTCGCCATCTCTGTTGGTAGCGCATACACCAAAAGCGATTTTGCAGCCATACACTCCCAGCATGACGATAGCGTCTTTGGAGTCAAACTCAACTTCAGATTCAATTCTGACGCTGTCGTTGACAGGAATGTCTGTTTCAACGCCAACTGTGCTGCCATATTCGTGTGCTCCTGATTCCAGAGCTTCGGCTATTGTGACATATGATATGGAAACGGTCAGCTCGCTCGTGCGGCAGTACCACCCAGCAGATGTATACAACTGCGACGAAACTACCCTTTTCTGGAAACACGCACCGAACTTGATGCTAAGTTCTTCTCAACGCTGTGAGTCAAGATTCACCGTGCATTTATGTTGCAATGGTGATGGGAGTGACAAGCTCGAGCCCTGGTTCATCGGTGACTCGGAACAAGAACCAGTAACAAGAGAAGTCAGATCGCACCTTTCGGCACTCAGCTGTGAATGGAGAGTAAATAATGAGGCATGGATGACAGCAAGTGTAATGAGAGAATGGTTAGTAGCATTCGACTGCCACGTGGCCCCCAAGGGCAGGAAGGTGTTATTGTTGATGGATAGGTTTCCTGCCCACGAAGAGGTAATGAACCAGTGGATTGAATTATCACACACTATCGTTTGTTTCTTGCCACTTAACGTGGGTGCAAAAGCGCAACCCCTCAACCAAGGCATAGTGGCAAACTTCAAAGGTCATTACCGCACGCGGTGGTTACAATTTATGGCTGACGAGTTTGAGGAAAGGCGCATTCCATTCATTAGCGCAACATTATTGCGAGCTGTCAGATGGAGCACACAAGCATGGAGTGAAGTTTCTGAGGCGACTATTATAAATTGCTGGCGTGAGGCGGGTCTATCTAATCTACCCGCTGCCGAGCCAGACGAGACGACACCAGGTGCTGCGATATCAATTTTGACTTTTCGTTTGCTGAGCGTCCATTTACTTCGTGTTTCGATCTCTCTCAAAAATCTCGTGGAACCAATGGAGGAGGAGGTGGTTGACCGGCCACCCAAACAACTCAACGCACGCTATGGCGAAATGTACTCCGCACCAGATGACTCAGCAACACAAGTCCCACCAGTCACACACAAAAATGCTCATCAATGTATTGACGAACTACTTCTATACTTGGAACAGCAAGACGACTGCCGCAAGGGTGATATCAGGGCGCTCATGTCGCTTCAGAACCAGGTGATGCGCAGGCGTATACAAAATTTGTAAATGCAATCCCACGGCATTCGTGCCACTCATTTGCAACATGCTGAAATAGATCACCAAGATTGACCTACCAGCTTCGGAACCTCTTGAATTTGGTACCTCCTGTTGCCAATCTACTTTCGAACATACCTTATTTCGCATTCACCGCGAGCGTCGAAAGATCTTACAGGCATGTCTTTTATGAGGTCGATCTTAAGAGAAGCCACAAATCTTCTGGTGAAATTCTGAAAGGATTGATTTGCAGTGATACATTCACCGCCATTTTATAAAATGCATTTTTCCAACAGCTTATTGGCCTCGGTCAATATGCGACATACATTTTGTCACGTGTCGCTTTGCTCACGTGCCCGCCTCCGAACGGCACACAAATATTTGGGCCACCCGATCAACCCTCTACTCCTATTCCCCAACTTTCATGATGGAGAAACTTGGATTTCATAAAGTCAGCAACAACCCCAAGCCTGGAAATGTGGCAATTACTCACAACCAGCCGGTGGGAAAACCTCCTGTGGTGCCTTACTTCAAAAAACACATGAAGATCGAAATCGCACCCTCCAATCTGGTGGCCTTAGCTAACTTGATTGCGGTCAATCCACATGATTTCCCGGAAATCAACGAAAGGGACAACATCATTATAGACGGGAACTTTGTATACGGGATAACCA
>JAKTWD010000113.1:0-21426 GCA_030581935.1 Metschnikowia corniflorae | reverse complement strand
GAGCGCGGCTGGCGAACACGAGCCCGCTCTTTTTGATGCCCTTGAGTGCCTTGCCTGTAACACGCGAGCAGGCCTTCTTGAACTTACGCCAGGTGCTGACGTCGTCGTTCTCGACGTTGATGTTCTTCAAGCCCTGCAAAAGATGGATCGGCGTGTTGTTGAGCTCGGTGTCGCTTGCCCCGCGCTTGTAATCCTCAAAGGCGTCCCTGAGTGCTGTGATTATGACAATGACAATCAAGGGCACCGCGGCAAGCCCCGGACTTGCAACGCCGAAGACCTGGAACGCGCCCAAGATGACCAAAATGAGAAAGTACGTGTTGGCCACCTTGCGGAACTGGTAGAGAAGATCCTTGGGGATGAACGAGAGCGGGGTGTACTTGGTAGTGCGGATCTTGTTCCGCGGGTAATCAAGCACCAACGCCCCCGTGTGGGGGTCGGCCATGTTCGGCGGCAACGCCTGGTTCACAAAAATGTACCGCGGCGTTTTGTTGTAGATCTGCTGCAAGTACTCTGGGCGGTCAGCTAGCCCCTTTCTATATAGATAATGTTTTACTTTCTGCGCGAACGACGGGGGGCGTGCACTGTTGTAGTCGTCCATCGTGTAACTCCCCTTGATCTGGGTGGCGCTTCCGTCTGTCAGCACCTCCTTCGACGAGTTCGTGTCGTTTCGGGGGTCCTTCGCCATGCCTTCGGTAGACGCGGAATGTTTTGATTCAGACTCCATGGTGCATGCAGTTTGTATGGGGCCGGCAATAAAAGCAACTCCGTTTCTCCTCGAATGAGATTTATTTGGATCGCTTTTCTGTACGCAACCAAACCTCGATAGCCGTGACTATGACAATGATTATGACCGAATAACTGGATGGCCAACAATCTCGAACTCAGGCAGCGCAAGCAAAGTTCAGCAAGCAGCAAGATGAGCACCAGTTCGAACACCAATATCACCAATATCACCAATTTTAGCACCAATTCTAGCAACACCCAAAATCGGTCTGTCTTATCTAAGTGGACTACGTAATGGTAAGCACTGGATGTGTTGCTGAAGTGTGCGAATAACAGTGCCAGTTATCACGGATTCTTTTTTCTCATACTAGCTTTACTAAGCGGAAGCCGGCACAACACCCGTGCGCGCTGCCGGCACCCGGTGGGTCGTAACCGGGCCGCACCGATCTGAGATATTTTGAAATGTTCATGGCAGATGAGTGGTGCGTTTGTGCTTTGGTTTTTGTCTATTTTTTTCTGGTTCTTGTGTTTGTGGCAAAAGACGCTGGAAAAGAAAGATTATGAATTTCTTGCGGGATTGTGTGGATTGATGAGTGATGGGGAGCATCGGCCAGTGGGCCCGTGAATTACACTTAATGACTCAAGCCGCGTGTTCCGCCACCGAGGTGATGGCCTGGTGTCCGCTTCGGAGATGAGCCCGATTCCGCTGCCGAGGGATTTTAGTATTTTTGGGGTTTTTTCGAGGGTTTTTTCGAGGGTTTTTTCGAGGGTTTTTTGGTGTCTCTTTGGGCGTTTTTGAAGTATCTCTTGTCATTTCTTTGCTGAAATCTATTCCATCTTTGCAAATGTTGACACTGAGATTTGTTGTGTAATTAGACGTGATAGTAAATTTACTACGTGCTACCATCGTTCCTGCATAGAGTCAGATCTGACACTGTTACAATGAGAAAACGTAGTAACATAATTGTAGTATAATCGCTCATACTCTTGGGCGGTGTTGTTAAATTTGGAGTACAGTAGAATGATACGTGGATATCGCCTGAAGTGGATAACTCAATTTTTTTTTTTTTTTCAAAGAAACATCACATTGGGGGGTGCTGTGATTCGGCTGCTAAGCGAGCCTCATCTCAGCAAAACTATATAGGCTATAGAAAAAAACCTCCGATGGAGTCTGGAGTTTTGAGTAGAATATCCTGATGGAAAATTCTCGCCCAAAACCTGTTTATTACAGGGGGCTACCCCTGTGCCATCGACCCGCCTGAGTGACCCGCCTCGAGGCCCGAGACACTTGTCCCCCATATTTGCAAAAAATAACGTGTAAATAATTGCGCGAGGTCGCCACAGATACTCAGAGACTCAGATACTCAGAGCTATGAAAAAAATATTAGGCAAAACAAAGCACAAAGGCAGTACATACTTGAGATTTATTTAACTAATCTTTGCCAAAATCAAAGAACTTGTATAGAACAAATTTGCGCTTTGTACTTATTGGTTAAAACTAAGCGGTTTACGAAACATAATGCGCATTTGATTAATTTTTTCTAATTTTTAGGGAGCAAAGTTTTGGTCAAAACAACTAGATCTAAGAATTTTATCTACATTTTCTATTATACCCACTAATTTCCATAATTTTATACAATTTCAGGAATTCACCTCATCAAGAAAACCACCCATTTCCTCGAAAAGTGGATATCCTCGATAAGTGCATGAAAGTGCACGTACCTAATGTATCCACTTGTCGGGGTTTTATTGTATTACAAGCTATTACACTTTTTTTTGTACTTGATATATTTTCATTTTTATTACAAATTTCACAAGTAATTACGATTCTTTTAAAGAAACAGATATGTAGTGAAGGGTGCCGCTTACCTTAGCCGTGGGCGAAAACTATATATTTTATAGAAACCTTAACGCAATTCATTAGCTTTCGCACCAAACGGGCATTTGGGTCACCGCTTGCATTTTGTAAAAATATGATATCTTTGACTTCGAAGATGAACGCTAAACATACACTGAAACATAAGAAATATTATTGAGCTTCAATTGGACATGTCTGTCTACGATGCACTATTTTTCCACAAATTCCACAAGTGGCTTTGCGTTTTTTATGTGGCTGTGAAATTTTGTCTCCTGAGTCCACGAAATTTTCCAAAAAGGGATTAACATTTCCTATAGAGCTGAAATTGCGTTCGTTCAATTTCTCATTGAACAAGGTATTAGCTTCGGCTATAAGCTTTTTCAGTTTATTGCCGTTTTTGTTCTGCCTGGCATGAATGACGAGAACATCGCTGAATTGTTTGGCCAATATCGCAAATGATGTCCCTGCGAAAGCGCGTAGTTTAAGAGTTTGTCAAACGAGGCATTCAACGGACTGGCCACATCCCCAGGATGATTATCTAGTAATTTTCAATGCGAGGAAGCAAGACACATCAAACACCTGTGTTTGAAGGCGTAATCGAATCATCAGCAAGACTAAAAGACCTACGTGGCGTCAGATGACTTTCTGGAGACACCTCGTTTATTACCTCGATGTTGATCTTCGATTACACCCGCTGAGGATTTAATGTTATTAGACCGGTAGTTTCGAAGCTGCTCCTGACATTGCGAGCAGCGATAGCTTCTACCCGAGCAAGTTTGTATAGTCCAATGAAGTCATCTTCTTGATGCGTACAGTGCCACCAGCGAGCACATCAAACCTAGTTCTATCTCCGGCCATATTTTGTCTTGACGGTCCAAAAGAGCAAAGATCAAGAGGTTGCAACAAATGGGATGTGCGAGGTGGCATGTACAGAGCGATTATTTTATTTTCGTTGCAGAATTTGTCAAACTTTGGTGTCAAATGACTACCATGTCCGTCAAGTATCAAAAGCCTATGAGTGCCTTTCGTTATAGACTCTGTCTGAGGGATGAAAGCCTTTTCGAGCCACCGGATAGCAGAATCATTTGATGTCCAACCATTTGCACTAGCATCCAAGCGCCAGTCTTCTTCCAGCTCAGCATACTAAGACTCGCAAACTTGCTTACCCTCAAAAGTGATAAATGGGTGCAAAAACATACCCGTGGCATTGATACACTCAATTGCCGTCAATCACTCTCGATTTCCGCTCTGAGTTAATTTTTCCCCCGTACTTCAGACCCTGATACAACTTTCTCTGCCGCATTCAAGCCTATCGAAAAGCCTGTCTCATCCACATTGTACACATCGTTTGACTCGATCCCATGAGTAAGCATCGTGTTACATGATCAAACCAACCATTTAGTACCTTTGGGTCTTGGCTTGCTCGTCGATATTCAAAAGGTCTCGAGTACTTTGTGTCGAGATTTGGATGACATTGCCCAAATCTGGACATTCAATTGGTACCGACTTCTAGATTCTCTTTTGTTCCACGCGACGCGAGCAAATAATCTGCCATTTTGCGAACAGCATTGACTTCCGGGCGAGACCGCGAGAGTCCTTCGAGAAGATCCATTTGACTAAACTTTTTTCTTCAGTCTTTGTTAATTTTGTTTGGTCTTTAGTGGATTGACGACTTCACTACCTGGGCGAGCACTAAATCTGATGGGTCTGTTGAGACTGATTCTGGTGTTGTTGTGATTACGACCAACTCTGCTGGCCTGACTTACACGACCTACGCTGGAGGCTGGCGTAGCCGTAGCGTAGGCGTAGTAATGTAGTTACGCTAACTCTACGCTAGCTCTACGCTAACTCTACGCTAGCTCTACGCTAACTCTACGCTAGCTCTACGCTAACTCTACGCTAGCTCTACGCTAACTCTACGCTAGCTCTACGCTAACGCTACGCTACGCGCATTCTGAACAACTCTGACCCACTGGCTGGCACGACTGGTGAAAAGTCCTCTCAGACTTTTCCCTACTCCTTTCCTTAAGGGTAAATTCCTTCCTAGCTAGATTTACAACCAATCGATCTTAGGTTTCATAATGTTTGTTACCTGTATTACTGACCTCGGAGTCTGACCACCTTCTGAACTCCGTTCCTTCGGTTACTCCGTCGGGGTATAGTTAGCTTAGTCTCTATACTCATCATGTCGTGGTGCGAAATGCGCAGACTGAAACTGGTAGGCGAGGGTAAGCGGAACGTCGGACTACACCTGGCGGTGGAAGCTGAATTGACGGAAAGGTTCCGCAGAGTTCTTTGAAGCAATAGGTAGTTGTACAATAGAACTAGTACTGAACCTTTCAGTAGAAGACTCGTCAGGCATAATTGAGAGTCTCAGTAATGAAGTATGTAGAGTTATCGATAACGGGATTATCAGTATCAAGCCCATCAAATATCACGAGTGGAATTAATACTCTTGTTGGTAATTAGAGATAGAACTCCGATCACAACCGTGGGGTTGGGGTGGTCACGCATGCGTCTACTCCTCCCTTTTAAGGGCCCCTAGACTCAATGCACCAATAGCCCACAATCAGTGTTGATTCGTAAGCGTCGTTAACGACGTTAACGACGCCTTACGATGAGAGACCCATCACGATCGTAAACATCGTAAATATTTACGATATTCTATCGTTTACGACGAAATTGTAAATATTTACGATGTAGTTCTTATGTTTTGAAGGTGCTCATCTTTTTCACGATTTTTTACATGTAAAAACAAAACTAAGCACTAAAGCCTTTCTGAATTTAATTTTTATGTCATGATTACCATGATTTGTAAAAGAAGTTTGTTTATTCTAACTATTCGCAACATTTAAGTCTGATACGATCACCTGCTTCCCTTTGCTTAAGCGAGCTCTTCATCCAGCTCTTCATTCTCTCCACCCAGCACTTCTTCCAGGTCATCCCCCAGGTCATCCCCCAGCACTTCTTCCACCTCATCCCCCAGTTCTTCATTAACGTCTTCGATCTTTCCCAAAATTTTCTCAAAGCCCACAGATTGAGCCCGATCCTTGAGAAACGCCAACATCTTTGTTCTACGCGCCAGCAATTTATTTCTTTTCTTTGTATCCACATCGCCCATTTGTGAAAATAATGCTTCAGAAGTCGTAGACATTGCTGGAATTGCTAGAAACTCTTTGGCCATTTTCGAAATAACAAGAAAATTTTTTCCTCGAGCTCGATAAAAGTTATTGGGCTGTTTGACTCTCAACTCTCTTTTCGACTCTAAAAAAGACGCAAGTTCGTCATACTCATCGTCAAAAGGTTCGTCTTCAAGAAACCAGCCGAAGCTATCACGCTTAGCGAGCAGTTGAATCTGAGGCTCGTTCTGTGCTTTTCAAGAGTGCTGCGGGACACATTGAAACGCATGCTGCGTCCCGAACTTGATATCACCCTCGTTTAAAGTGATTAGGGCAAATGAGATCTCATCATTTTACAAAACTGGAGTCGATTCGACTACTTGTGGTGGCATTGGAGGTGTTCGTAAAAGAGAAAGAGTTTTTCGAGACGCGTTTGTTGTTGCCGACCCAAATGCCAGTTTGGTTTGAAAGCTAGTGATTTACGTTGACACACTTTCTTCTTCCGGATGTCTACCGCACATCCAGTTTTTGGTGTCGTCCGGGTTCGAACCCGGGATTTGAGGCATCTTTTTGCTAAACAATTACAAATTATTACAAATTTTCCAGTTTCTTTCCCCGTTTAGTACGATGATGCCTGTTTTGCGCCCCAATGCACCTATTCTCTCATCTTCTCACGCAATCTGAAAACAGAATATGTTGCCTTGAGGCGTGGAAACCGATAGTTCCACGCACACGTGAATTCACCAGCTCAACGCTTTCGCTGGAGCCCGTATATCTTACGTGGTTTCAGATACGAGCCAAGAAGGTTATCAGCTCTGCAAGAAGTCAAGGATTGCGATACAACCGGGGAGGTTTTAGAAATCTGCCCCCGGCTCGTCCCGAACGACGATGGGATAAATTCTGGAGGCAACTACACAAATACAAATGGATACAGCACAAAAATTTGAAAGCTCTCCATCGTTTTAGTTTTGGATCTCATGTTCCGATTCATGACACAAAGACCGCAGTTACAGGCTTCAAATGCCATTTATGCCTTGAAAGGGTAGACCTGACTGGTATGCTCAAGCGTCTTTACAGCGAATGCAGCTGCACGAAATTCTGGTGGAATCAGTTAGGCATGGCATTGCCCATGAAATTAGACTTGATGTAACCTTATGGCACTTGTTGAAAAAGGCAGGCTTCAATAAGATCCCCATAGAGAAAGTATGGACTATTACACTTCAGCATCGCTGCAGGCAGATTGGAGTTGGTGAGGTACGATGGTTTGAAATGTGTCGCCACCTAAAAGGATTTCGTGGAGGGTACTGATAGTGATGCTCTTGAGATTATGTTGCGGATTGTTTCTACTAGAAGCCGTTCCTTTGCATACATACGGATTTCCTAGGGGTGAAAAATGGACTTTGTTAAAGAAATTCTCTTTCTATCTATTTGAGCACAGAGAACTTGGTACCTGATTCTCGAACTGCCACGCGGAATCCTGAAGCATCAATAGAGCTCTCATACTAGATATGCCCGCCTCAGATCCACCCTGCTTGTACTCTAGGTCGGGATGGCCAAAACAAATGGTCCATTGCTGCGACGCTTAGGCGGAGCCTATGAATCAAGAGCATAGCTAGCACAGACTCTCACCAACTATAAGTTTCAGGCCAAATTTCCAATAATTGTGGTTTTTATCATTGAATTATGAGTATGTAAATAGGCGCAACTCAGTAATTACGTGGAAATTGTTCGCCGAGTTTATTGTCCGACTCATGGAGCATGGTCGGGTCAGAACGGACTGACACGACTTGCAGAAGCGGGGAGGGTAAGGAGGAGAGAGCAAGGCTTGGAAATGTCGGGCTCTTTCGCTACTTAGTGCCTTCTTCAAGAAGAATTATAGGTTCATCTATAGGAGTATAGATTATGTGGCTTCAGATAGGGGCCCCGAAAATACAATAAATTCTTTGAAAAAAAAAAAACATGTTGAATCAACCAAGACATGACATTCAACTCACGCATCACCCCAAGGCTGATTTCTCTCCCTCATCGATGCATAGTAATCGTTGATCCAGGCCTTTTGCAACCGGTCCACCTCATCCTGAAGATCCAGAGCCTCGAAATACCGACGCAATGGCGAATCAAGACCGTATTGTGCTGCGATTTCTTCAAAGATTGCCAAGAATGTGTCATTAACGCCTTTGAGTGCATACGTGAGCTGTTTGGAAAATCTCGCCAACTCGTCAAAGTATATCTGCCCCTCTGCATACTCATATGTTCTCTTACTGATGAGTCTCTGGAGTACCCGTTTGACCCGGCCCAATTCGGCGGAAACAAACTGCAAAACAAACAATTCCATTTCGTAGATGAAATACGTCCGGTCTCCAGTAGGCGTCTGGCAAAGTGCTTGGCAAAGTTCCTCTTTGGATAAGTGGTGTAGATCAGTGATGGTGGAGTGCGGATCGATGGAAACTTCGATGTCTTCTGTGTACGCTAGGTGAACCAGTGGAGCGATAAAAAGAATAAGTCTGATCAAAAGCGATAAAAGCATGAGTTTCAGGCTGTCTCCAGGTTTTTAGAAAAAGGTGAGAGTGGATCTCTAACTAGCAGTGGCCTTTGACTACTGCAGTCTCCTGTTCATGGAGAATGCTGTGAGTGAGTTTTGAAAGAAGTTTGGAAAGAGCTTTGGAAAAAGCGGATTTTCAAATTTTGAGTCGGAAATACACCTTCTCTATTTTTCTCGATGTTTGTCAGAACCACGAGTCTCGTGCCCGGTTTCGGCCAAGCTGAACCTTTCCCGATAGTGACATCACTGTGTTGATAACAAGGGCTTTGAGAAGGGGATAAGTCGGCGAAATAATAGAACATTTTTTGAGAAACGAAGTTGACCGGATCCACGACAATCTTTTCAGAAGCTTTTGGCAATCTGAGAGCGTTGACAGTACGAGTAGTATTATCAAGTTTATTAGGGCGTGCGGCTGACTGATTACTATAAGAGGGAAAACAATTACCCAACTGGGAGACGTGCGCTCAGGAAGTCAATACCCATCAATTACGGCCAACACTTGGAAAACTTAAGCAGTAAGACAAAGGAATAAATAAAAAAAACAATTAGGGAATTGTAGAGGGATAAGACTTTTCTTTTTTTCAACCTTTTTTTTCAAAGAAACAGATATGTATTGAAGGATGCCGCTTACCTTAGCCGTGCGCGAAAACTATATATTCTATAGAAAACCTTAACACACTTGATTTTCCAGATGTGTACCGCACATCCAGTTTTTTGTGTTGTCGCCCGGGTTTCGATCCGGGTCTTAGGCGCAAAAGGGTTACACCTTGACCGCTGCACCACACGAGTCAAGGATGACATTCCACGGCGGCACCCAGGCAAATTTAAAAGTTAGTAATGATATGCTTTTTATCACATCTTACTCGGCCGCCCATGTGCTCGGCCACCAGAGAACGCGACGCGCGGCGCCGTTTGTCAATGAACGCAAACTTTGAACTCGGTGTTCTTCAAAAAAAATGTCGGAAACGTACTAGGGAAGCTTGTCAAAGCAAGAATGGTATCCTATTAGTCACTGATGTAAAAATTCGCATTTTCGTGGTTTGGCGAAGAGTTTTTTAGTCCCCAAATTCACTCTCCAACACAGTTGGCATGGAAAGTTAAGTTAGCTGAAACCAGCAAAAGCAGCCAGGGATCGACTCCACTTCAAGAGGGAAGGCTAATCAAATCGTCTATCTACCTTTGTTATATGGGAGATGTACGAAGAATAGCGAACTCAATGCTCGCCGCGTGGATCGACACCCCTGTCAAGATTGGCATATTTGGCTTTCACGTTACTTGACACAAACAGAGGAGCTTTGGATCTAGCTTGCAAAGGCTTGGGTTTGAGAGGGAAGCTAGTCTGAAATTCCAGCAAAATTTGTAGATCGGTTCGATTGCGGTATCAAGAAAGATCACAGATTTCTGAATTGCGCAAGATGTCTACAACGTTGAAGAGACTGGTTTTGCAACTGAATTCTTGACATTGACTGTAGTTGTCATGGGGACTGTTTCTGCGGTAATACAGAGACTATACAGCCGGGGAATCGTGAGTGGCTCAGTGTAATTGAGAATGTGAGCGCAGGAGGTGTCACGCTACCCCCTTTCTAGTTTTTGCAGCCGTTAAGTTGCAAGAGGTTGGTACGAGGATCTACTGGAAGAATGGTCGGCAAGTATAATAATTGAAATTCTTGCTTGAGCATACGGGCTTGTCTACCGAGGTTCAGAATTGACATTCACCCCGATGAGATGCTATACTCAGATCTTAGTAAAACGCGTTGAGAAATACACGTTAATCTGTTCTAA
The DNA here is from genome assembly GCA_030581935.1 of Metschnikowia corniflorae. Lineage (NCBI taxonomy): Eukaryota > Fungi > Ascomycota > Pichiomycetes > Serinales > Metschnikowiaceae > Metschnikowia > Metschnikowia corniflorae. The sequence goes on along the minus strand of JAKTWD010000113.1, from coordinate 11,402 downwards.
GGTCAGAAGATCGATTTCTAGCCCTTGGACGCGAACACCCTATTTCTTTATCCAAACAAACACATAAGGTAAGGGCAATGTCCATGTTTCATTGCAAACGACCAAAGCAAATGGGTTCAAGCTCAATTCATTCAATTCCAGTTTACTCGGGGCGACAAATCATGATCCGGAACTTACAGGATTAAAGGAGTGATATACCCGATCAGCTCTACGAAATAAGTTTTCAATGATTTCTTAACCAAAGGTCAGGCAGCACACTAATGGTCGTGGAACCGACTCAGCATAAACACCGGGAGTCTTCCCTATTTCCAGAGTCACCATCCTCAACTCAGTAGAACCGGCTCGAATTTCATTCCACACTCGAGGATCACAATTGCCCAAGATAGCTGCAAACGTGACAGCTTCAGGCCAGAAGACCAAGGGGACGGCTGTGTGCAATGTCAAATACGTGCCCTCTCCTGTAACTATAGACTCGATGGGAACAACATGTACATACCGCAAGAACGGTCCACAATTCATTTAAAACATACAACGAGCTGTCATGTCCCACAGGATGATAAACTGGGCCACATGAGTTAGCATGAAGAACTCTCAAGCATTCCGGCAGTACCTTTGGGATGGAGCGCAATGCTTTACCAAAACGACAAGCATCATAGAAAGACATGGACACATGAAGACACATTCTTCAACCCCAAAGCCTTCTTCGTCTCTTTCTCAAAACAGGTCCCGACCTCGATGAACTAGCTTAGCACGCCACCCCGAAGATAATGCGGATGGTCTATTCTGTTGAGAACCATAACAACAGGTCCCCCACAGACAACTCATCATCACTCGATTCAACATCAGCGACCTCAATCACATCGTCCACAACACACAACTGTGCTACAGGCTGATCAGACCTTGACAGATGGAATGCTGGCATCACAAATTTCTTCGGTAAAGTGGATTTGACCTAATCACCGACTTAAGTACCTCCACTTGCGCCTCCAGAGTATTATTGCACACGTATCCAATGGTTTTCCCAGTATCAAAACGAATTGGCTCATCAACAACAGTCCCATGATAAAGTGGGATGAACAATTTGTACTCAACGAACTCGACAAGCTAGCCAATTTGTCATCATGATGCACCCTGAGAATCTCAACTAGACCGTCTTCCAAACGAACTTTCTTATCACCTGCTTTTTTAAGCGTGTTTCCACCATACACTTCTGAAGTGTTCGAGAAAAACATCTGATTAAGGACTCCGAAAATATTTTCTCTTCCACCTTCACTGCGGACAGAACGTGTTGTGGTGTACCACGGAACCTTCCTTGAATCGATCTTTGTCATCAAGACCCTTGGCATATTCTCTCCCGCTTTCAACAGAGAGCTTCTGAAGTTTCGTAAGAACTCAGGGAGCATCTGCAACTTACCTGTCTCAAGAATTTAAGGGTACTAGTCAGTAGCCTTAAGGTCATTGGTGCTGATAACGTGTTGTAAATCAGGCACGGCGTGATGGAAATGGTTGATTCGTCAAGCCAGTCAAATGGTATTTAGAAGAAGCCACTCACAAGATTCTAGGCGACGCTCACCAGTGTACTGAAAATTATCACGGTTCATATGTTTCTACCTGTTTCAGGCCGAAGGGGTTGTCGATGATGGGGTCTGCCCATGTGATCAAAGGACATCCCTCATCATTATTCTTGGAATCCCTTTCCATTCATTCGTGAAGTGTCCAAGCTGGTCCCAATTCCTTTGCAATCAGGACTAAACCTCATTTGATGTAAATCTTTTCTTGGTTCATCAGATCTTGGGAACAATGGAGGATGGTCTGACCTACCCTAACAGGCAACAGGGCTTATTACTGGTTTCATGAATCTTGTTACACTTTCGTACCTTCTAGATTTAAGACTGTATCTCGTGGCGTCTCAAGCAGCATCATTTATGGTTCTTGGTTTGCAAAAGACTTTTTACTAAACCTTTTCTTGATACTGCATTGTTTATCATCTCGAGCACAAAGTTGGACATTTGGAGTGAGACGAAAGCATCAAGGGTCTTATAAAATTGGATGAATAAGTGATGAAACCAGAAATGAATATCCCGTGATTCTATTTGCGCAGCGAGATTTTTCTACCGGGATCACATTTGGCCAAGATAAAGTGGATATCGGCAGAGAAAGAGACATCACACTGATCATCACTTCATAAACTTACAGATGATGATGAGAAGAGTCTTGCTCATAAATGGGCCGATTCTGAATTTGCTTGGCACTCGGGAGCCCGAAAGGTATGGAACAACGACCTTAGCTGACATCGAAGCCGAAGCTCATGTTTAGGCATCCAAGTACAAGGGAGCCGAGCTTTTCACTTGGCTGTAGTCCAAATGGATGGATCAGCAACTGAGTTGCGATTCAATGGCTACAGGAAGCTCTCGTATGCAACGGCTTTGAGAAACGACTGTCTCTAATTCTTTGAGGAATACGGAAGTCATGAACTCCAGAAAATTTTGATTCTTGATGTCTCTGAAACTACAAAAATTGGAATTTTGTGAAGATTGAATTCAGCAGAAAATGACGAGAATGTGGTAGGTTTTGGTTTTCCGGAAAGGCAGTGTCTCTGAAACTTCTTACTGTTTCATTTGAGTGAGAGCGACGTTTGCTGACTTTGACATGTGTTACGAGTCGACACAATCTCGATGGCATTTCAAAGTCCAAGTAGTGGTAAGTGCCTTTTTAGTAAGCAATAAATACATTAAAAGAAAGATGGTCTAGGGAACGTTCGGAAGGCCGCACCATGGAAGGGTTTTGCTCTGTCACTGCTTCCACGTAAGTGAGATCTGACGATGGTACAGAAGTGAGATGAGAGTTCGAGCGAGGCCTCCGAAGACTCCATCAAGGACATGAGCAGCCTTGAGCTCGACGACATCGGTGATATCATCGTAGAATGAATTTCTGAGAACATCACCGTAAATCGGGATCAGATATACACTTTCAGATGATGATAAAGATCTCGCACCAGGGGACAAAGGTGACATGAACTCAATGGTGGGAAGCTTAGTACTGCTCGACAGAAGGTCCAAGCTGATTCGGGTACTGTTTAGAAGGCAACTATATAAGCTCGATCCTCGCGTGGAGTCAATTTTTAAAACTTGCGTAAGGCCCTGCAGAGTACAGTGACCACTAATAGATTAAATGAAGAATTAGAGCACATTTGTTCTCGTGGCGGGGTTTGATAAGCGAGAACAACGCCTTGGAGTACACTTCATGCCACCGCGTGTTCTCATCTTCTTCAGCCCCTTGATCTTGTATGTTTCTCAGCTTCAAATCGGGCAGACAGAAAGCTCACAGAGAGAAAGCAGATCGAGGGTGTGTTTTAACATGAGTTTGAGTTTCTTGAATTTACCGAGGCTGGGATATAACTCTCCGGTGGAAAAATCTTTTAAGTGCATTCAGAGCTGCTGGTTTGTTCTTCTGTGACCTGGTCATGTGTTTTCAAGTTGCCTCATAACGTTTGTGCATCACTTCACCAACGAGCAAAGCAAACAGAAGTGATGCAATAGGATGGACTTAGATGCTCTCACGATGGCGCCACTCCAGCTAAATTCATTGAGTCAAAGCAGTTAAGTGCCTTTCTCATGTGTCAGAAGCTCATTGAAAGCAACATTGTATTAGTCTCACATGCTTATTCAATCTGCGAATGTGTTCACACATGAAGCGACTCGTGAGCGTACCGCAATTATCATTTTTAAAAAGAAGAGGGCCACCGCAAAAACTAGTCCGTTGAAGAAAGTGACTTCTTTGTTGAAGAGGTCGAAAAAATGATCTTGTTGACACATACAGCAGGAAAGCCTAAAGTCCGAATCGACACGGAGTCAGCAGTGTATCTCCAATGCGCGTTGCCCTATCCAGGTAGGAAATGTGGCATTTCTGGGCATACAACTACAAAGAATGCTTGAATCATTCAACAATCTCGTCTGAAAACATTTCGAAGTTTTCCATGTTTTCCGTGCATAATCTGAAAAAAGCCGAAATTGCGCGTCGTGATGGCCGAGTGTATGGGTGGCCGAATGAACGGTGGCATACTCTACCGATAACCACTGGAAGAGTACATTATAATTACTTGCAACACTGACAGAGGTACTCAGGTTCGAATTGGCAACACGAGTGATTGAAAATGGCAACACGAGTGATTGAAAATGGCCTCACCTGGAAACATACCGGCCAATACCACGAAAATCCAGTGAATCAATCATCGCTAAGAAAAGTGATTATCACAACTCGCAATGGATTTCGCAGGCCATATCCACTGGCATGTTCCTGGACGGAAGGACCTGCCCGCGAACTCCAACTCCCGGTCCTGCACACAGGCGTCGTCGAACCTCCTCTCGATAAAATTTTCAACGCTTTCCCCCACTCCTCAAACCATCAAAACAAAGCACAACATGTCGATCGAGGAAATCCCACAAGGCGCCGAGGTGAACATCATCTCGAAGAACGAGCAGAAGGCCAGAGACGCCATCAAGAAGTTCAACTTGAAGCAAGTCAAAGGCATTTCGAGAGTCACCTTCAAGCAAAGAGGAAACTTGATCTACGCCATTGACGCCCCCGATGTGTACAAATCGCCCTCGGGAACATACATCGTTTTTGGCGAGGCCAAGGTCGACGACATGAACCAGAGATTGGCCGAGGCCCAGGCTGCACAAGCTGCTGCCGAAGCGTCCAACGAAGGCGTTTCAGCAGTTGACGCTCCAGCAGACAAGTCGCCAGAGTCGATCACGGCCGACCTCCAGAATGCTTCGTTGAACGCGAACAAGGTGGAGGAAGTCGAGGACGACGAGGGCGATGTTGACGAGTCGGGGTTGGATGCCAACGATATTTCTATTATTGTAGAGCAAACACAGGTCTCGAGGGCCAAGGCCGTGGCTGCGTTGAGAAAGAACAAGGGCGATATGGTCAACGCTATCATGGAGTTGTCTTAGGAAACTATATGAGGAGACTTAAAGGAGACTTAAAGGAGACTGTATAGGAAATAGACGACTTCTGCGAGTTTGTAAGAATGTGCGGGTTTGGGGTTTTGTAGATTTCAGCGTGCTTTTGACGAGGTCTTATTCTGCCAGCAAAGAGGTAAAAGTTTAGCCAGTGAAGCGTGTAGTTTCCACCTGCGTGGTATTTCTTAATACGGAAACAACGTACGTAAGGTCGTTACGCATTACGCAGCAGTTACGCAGGCCTCTCACCAACGTCATCGTTTCTTTTGCGTGCGTGGGGTCAGTGATGTGCAACCAAACTTCTCAGAAATTGTCCCCGAGTCCTAGGGTGAATCCCCCGACCATTGGCAGCCTCCCCGAGTAGTTAAAAAGGGAGGTCAAAAATAAAGTTTGCGGAATTGGATGGGGAGTACGGGACACTCGGTCTCAAAATTGGAGGAAGTCTGGAAAAAAAGTTGTGCTCGACTTTGTGAATATCATGTTTTGGGGTGGTGGGTCGATACTACAAATAGTTACAAATAATTACAAATAATATATAGTTTTCAATGAAAGTTTAAAGGCTTGAGGGAAGCTGAACGGAAAGGCGAAGTGACCGATAAACTCCATTTCCGGGGTGGCCACGAAAGGGAAGGAAAGAAAGCTTGAGCTAAAGATTACAGAAAGTGCGTGTTTGATTTTTTTATGACGCGAGTTAGCTCGGTGATGACGATGACCATGACGTTGAGAGAGCGAACTTCGGAGGTACTTGCAGCAAGAGAATGCCAAAGTCAAGAACCAGATTCGGGAGTACTACAAACTCAACGAAGGCTTGTTTCCCACTGACATCCGGATGGCCCAAGATCATTTGTCCATGATGGCGATGTCCTCTTCCTCAGAATCTCTTTTCTCTTAAGTGAAGAGCGTAGTTAGCGAAACAGATTTTAACCGCAGACAATCAAGATGTTGGCTATTATTACAGAAGAGGCAAGTGTCTACTTTGACCGCCTACCACAGTCGGAAGCTGCCGATAATCAGGATCGTGCTCATTTAGAACATCTGAACTCCACCTCCGAGCAACCTACGTGTTGAATGGGCGAAGCGAAGTCTGCTGATATCGTCAACATACCAGACCTGGATGATGGGAGGAAAAGATCCTGCCCTGAGAGGCAAAATGAGCAACTATCAATGACAAAGAGCGAGACAACGTGTGCTCGAAACGGTTATTTGCAGATTTCAATAGGATCGAGCGCGGTGGAAGATCTTGTCACCAGTTGTACGCAAATTTTGGGGGACACGAGCGAAGCAGAGTCTTTGGATACCACACGCAATTTACCAGGTTTTGGCGACTCCGATTTCAGCGATGCAGAGACTTGGTATTCTAGACACGATGCAGAGTTGAACAATGCAGAATCTAGCGATACAGAGACTCAAAACTCGACGAATAGTCTACTTTTAAGCGAGCTGGAATATAGTGTTTCCAGGCTCAAGAAAGTTCCATATTTAGATAACGATCTGGGAAGCTTCTCCGATTCAAGGGAGGATGAAGAGATGTACCGAAATTAGGTTTCGAATAGCATTTTTTTTTAAAAAAAAGAAACATCACATTGGGGGGTGCTGTCATTCGGCTGCTATGCGAGCCAGCATATAATTGATTTCTAAAATAATATTGAGAATGGTTTATGATCGAAAATTGATGAGTAGATGAGAGCTGAACAGGTGCATTGAGGCGAAAAGCAGGCATAGTCGTACTATACCATGCAGGAACTTCATATATTTGTAATTATTTGTAGTTATTTGTAATTATTTGTAACTATTTGTAATAATGTAATATTTTTTTATATTACTAATACCAAAAAGAAGTGTAATAATTAGTAATACTGTATCTATAACAACACTGGCTCGGAGTAGTGACGTTGGTCTAGGTAGATTTATCCTGTTTAGTTCGATTCCCATCACTTAGAAAGCAGTGTTGTTTAAACTCATGGCGGTGGACTGCGATTCATCGTTTCAGATGTTTGACCGGGTGTAGCTTTACAAGATGGAGTAGTATTATGGGTTGAAATGATGTTGGGGTTAGAATATAAGTGAATGCTATCTATCACACTTGATCGTTTGTAGATGAATAGAGACACGACGAGGACTGTAATGTTGCACAGTACTACAGATCTCGGAGAGCTGTGTTTCCCATCATCTATGAGACGGCAAAAAACTATTTCTGCATTCCAACAATGTCTGCGCCGTCTGAGTCTGTTTTTGCCGAGGTGGAGTACATGAAAACGGACGTAAGAAGAAGATCACTATCCTTTTTCGTAATTTCTTCATTTTTACCGCGACAAAAACTGTAACTCAATTCTTAAATATGGAAACAGACTACCGAAATTGCTATAACATGAATATAAGGGTACCATAATCTTCATTAGTATCAGACAGTGATTAGCTAAACTACTCGTATTGTGGGCAATCTCTCCACTTAACACTTGAAAATGTGTTGATATTATGAATTATCTATTTGCTTACTTCGATACTGTGTTTGTGGAGATCTTAGCGGTACATATTTATTTTGTCAAGTTGAGTGATGTGTAAGAAAATGAGCTGCTTCGTGCCCAAAAAGAGGTGTTTGAAAACAGAAAATCTACTCGATCATCAAGAATGCATGTACTCAATTGACCTCGACAACTTCACCAGCAGCGTGCGTACGGGAGTTGTACGATTTTGGTACGGTTTGTTTGAAAATTTGATGCGTAATCGTACCGTACGCCAGAACTTGCCAGCGTACAAACAAGCCAAATTCCCTATAACAAGTGTCATACCAAATGGGTGCTCCACCTTCCAGCTAAAAGATAGTTTTGCGTATAAATGTGAATGAAGTCTGAAATCTAGCAATATCTAAATAGAGGGTCCATAAGTCCACCTTCCAAATACGTTTGTGACCACTGAAGAGTCATTGGCCCCTTCGTCGTTTCGACGTCGTCCGACACCAACACAAAATTAGTTTCCTTTCCGCCCCTTTTCTTTTCTTCATCTTTGGACAATCACCGTCGTTCTATGTTTCCGCGTCGAGTTCGGGAATATCCTCATCTCGAATAGCCCTCGAAGATTGAAGAATTGCTATCATTCTTATAGTTATCGCCGGGAGGTATTTTTTTGTTTGAGAAAAGAGAGATTCGCCGGTGCCGACATAGCATAAGAGCAAAAATAGTTCCTGAAAATCTGGGATACCCCCGGATACGAATCCCTTCGGCTTTGAAAAGCTCGAGATTTTGCTTTCTGCGCTCTATTGGCGCATTAAGATACCTCTCTGTTTCGTGCTCAGTGGTCATATCATCATTCAAATATGAAGATTCATACATCTCAAGGCCATCAGAAGGTTTCCGTTGCTCCTCGCTGGGACTTCCTTTCTCGACTTCTCCTAAGCTAGCCAGATACTGAGAATAAACTTCATAGAACTAGATTTTGATCACTTGAACTTTCTGCGCAGGCACACCAGATTTTTGAGAACATTCATCTTCTGTCGTGAATCAAGTACGAGAGCGAAGGAGTCTGCTTTGAAGCGGCGATGCTCTTGTCATGTAGTGGAAAGTATTGAAGAATCTTACTTTTAGCCTCCGGTAAGCAAGTCTGAGCAGCGCCACGCTTTCAGTAAGGCACGCGATCTCCGAAAGATGTACTCTAGCCGGCGGCGCTGACAGCGCAGGCAACTCGTCGGACCACACTTCACTTACCCCAGCATACATGGATATCAGCAGCTACAATCAAAACCAAGCATTTATTATATCTTACCCCTCTATTGTAAAAGTAGAATTCCTATTCTTAGTATCGTGAGTTAAATATATCTCCCCACCATGAGGGATAATATATATAATAAGGTATGAGGTATAGTAACATTGAAATAGGTTTAAACTTATTCCCAAGACAGTCGGGGATAAATAAGGGGGAGTATACTCCCCCTCATTTATTAATAGTTAGATGTGCTATGTACATAAAAGACCTGTTTATCTACTTGGTCTTATATATACGTATACATTAGAAATATTCTTTAAATTAGTGATTCCAACACCAGATCAATATCGTATTTATACTATTGCTGAGTCTATGCCTATTTTAATGAAAATAGTAGATCTTATATTATACCTAGTATGAAATATAAGTCATTAGATAAGAAATCTAGAACACCTAAAGATAATAGACCTAAACAGATCAAATAACAGATACATATACTAATATAACAACTATCTGTTCTTCTATGGCAAGGGCATTGACGAAAAGGATATAACTAGCTAGAATTAGCATGTACGGACTTAGCTTGGGAATAGACGTTATATCGTTATTTAAATATTGTGAGTGTTTTAACCTGTCCGGTCACACTTGTAAAAGGCAGAAGCATCCACTTCATGCAAGGAAAAACCGGAATTAATGATGGCTCAGATCGGTATCCATCATTACCAGATGTTTTTATGAAGAACGATTCGATCGCAAATTAAGAAGAATTACTAATGTATCTACACGAAAAGAGACAGGATGAGGATTGTAATGTTGCACAATACTACAGATCTCGAAGGGCTACGTTTCCCGTCATCTATGAGATGGCAAGAGACGTTTTATGTCCTCCAGGAAGGTCCTCGTCGTCTGCGTCACGTCTCTCCGAGGTGAAGTGCATGCTAACGGACGGAAGAAAAAGATCACTACCGGAGACAATTAAAATGTTGGCTAAAGTCGAGGGGCGTTATTCCGGACCCAGAATTTGATGAAATTCATCATCAGGTAGAAGAAGAAAGCCAACCACGATTGATCGGAGTATACATTTAGACTGAAAAGAAGATTTTCGCCCTTTGACTCAATTGAAGGAAACTCAGCTGAAGTACTGGACGAGAGTGATATATACTATCTGGATGACGGAGATGAAGAGAAGGCGGAGAATCAATTGCTGTACGGCGTACGTATGCTGTTTACGGAGCTCTCTCCCAGTAATCGTTACCGTCCATAAAAGGCAGGAGAGGATCACTGATTTCATTGGAAGGGCAGGGCCGGCATACAAATACACTTCACATAGTCAAAGCGTGCAACTTGGTAGCTGACGTGTTGAGACACGGGTTCCAGGGCATCCACCAAATGGGCACCTGCAAACCCGTTCCCATCTGAATCGTATCTTGAATATATCTCTATCACCGCCAATGAGCTGGTCGAAACGGAGAAACATAATGCTTTTTGAGCTATATGAGACATGTACCGAATTGTGTGAGTCTCTGGGACGCACATATTTGGCACAATCCTGTGGAATCTCTTTTCTCGTATTGGCATTGTTACGAAAATTAGCTCGACAAGATGCTGAGGTTGTCATTTGAGGTCGGGGGCAAGCGAGTCACGGTTTCAACGAGAGCGGACAAATCTCTCCGCCAGCGTTTGTCAGATACAACCATTATTTGAAACTTCCAAAATTTTCACCATCAAGCTCAGCTTTGGCATCTAATAGTTCAAGCAAACATGTCGGCTCAGGAATTTTCTCCAGTTCTGCCCTTTAGCACGATCATCACTCCAAGCAGAAGCAATAATCGCAGCCCTGTGGCGTTGCATTTGCGTTTGCGTTTCCAATAAGCCGAATCCTCCGCTCTTCGGACGAGCATATAACTTCTGAATCACAATGCCCCTGGACACTATATGAAAGCCTGAATTTATTTATTGCCTCCTAGACATCCACTATACCAAGTCTTTGTACACTGTCCTTGACGACACAAAAACATTCGTTCCGAGGCCCGAGTAATCAAAAAAATGTGCATAGAGCCTCGCTTCATTGTCATTAATAAAATTATCACAATAGACTGATTCCCCAATATACAAGATTACCCGGCCAAATATACGATTGAGGATGAGGTGAAATACTCTGCTCGAAACGCTCATAGTCCGGAGTGAGTCCCAAAAGCTTTGTCTTGGGGTCACGGGCCTACCAGTGCTGACTTTCTCAACCCCCTTCAAAGCCTCTGCACCCTTTGATATCATCAAGCGTCCCCAAATAAATATCCTCTGGTGAAAAGAAGATTGGATGCTGGTTATGTGCAGGTCGCCTACCCCAGCAGTTTAGGCCCTGACGAATTTGCTCAAAGTTTGTGAATTATTTGTATATTAGCAGCCCATTGGCATCCTCAAAGTGAAACTTACCTCCTGAAGTGTGTATTCTATGCTTCTTTTCTCTCTGTGGCTATGTATAGCGGGACCTAATTTTAGCATGCTGCGTCCCGGCTGCAAAATATGGCTGCGGTAGGCTCATAAGTGATGCGTGAGGTTATAATTGATACGTTTAGAGGGCATGGAATTCTCACTATATTCAAGAAATCCATAATTTGGATCAGTTTCTAGTCTGAAATTATTGTAGTAGTACTGCTGGTCAAAGAAACAATATATGAGTAGAATCTGTGGTCTTTTTATAAGAAGGAAGAGCGTGAGCAAATGTCATGCTAACGG
>JAKTWD010000112.1:0-21476 GCA_030581935.1 Metschnikowia corniflorae | reverse complement strand
GAACGATAATGTTGTTTTCAGTGGAGTAAAGGCCAGAGCACCAGAGCAAGTCTTTCTGGGAGACGTGTTCAGAAAATAAAGGTAGAATTAGCAGAAACGGTTAAGCCTCGGAACTTCAAGCAATCGTTTATTTTGCAGTAGAGGCAGTGAAAAAGAAGCTGTAGTACGAATAAAATTTCTCACGGTGGTATGAGTTTTTGTCTTTTTTCGCGGGGCTATGTGCAGTACCGCGGTGAGCGATGGGGGAGCACGTGATGCAAGTGGCCCGTTGGTGCGAAGCCAGTGATGCGCTGGCGTAACGTTATACGCCGCGGAATTACGATTAGGATTGTTGAATTTATGAGACAGCAATGTTAGATGCGTATATTACGGAGCACAGATTTTATAGTGGTTCGGTTAGTAATTATACTATACCTAGTCCACTTGTATTATGATACTAGTAAATTTCTATATTTCGGATAATCCTCCAAAACTATCCTTCAGTTTTCGGGTTGAAGATTCTTCACCCAGCGTGCGTCGCGGGCGCAGAGTCGTGTTGCAACCGAAAGTCCGACCTGCATCCGAGTCCTGAAAACCTTATATGCCGACAAGGATTCACGACTAAGACGACTCTCATTTTCGCAAATCCTAATTTATCGTAAAACGATTTACTTTTACGTTTTTACGATTTTTTTTACAATGTTATACGATGTTTTACGATTTCATACGCTCCTTTATAGCTTTTTATACGCTTTACGCTTTATTCACACTTTTGGTTTTTTAAGGTGCTTCTTCAGTAAGGCGCTCATTAACTAGTGCTGCACATCTTGTGGTACGTTCTGGCGTAGCGTAGTACTGACTGTTCGTAGTTTTGATTATACTATTTGGTACTTTTAGTGAGTATATAATGACTGCCCTCCTTACCCAAAGTGAGTAGAGAGCTCCCGTATTTATAATATCTACGGTTAGATGCACTTCCGGGTGCAATATATAGAGGGAGGGAGAGCGATCGCCAAAGGAGATCAGGGATCGCCTAATGGAGATGATCGGCCAAAGAAGATGATCGTTGTTTCCGAAACGCGTCGGCCTGTGATCTAGACCAATTGTAAGAAACTCCCACTTCTGAGAGCGTGCTAGGACGATCCAAGGTCCCAGACATCTTGTTCAGATACTGGGTTAAAGCCCTAAGCAGAAGCACCTGACTTGGACGTGTTCACGGCCGTGAATTGTGTGATACTAGAATGTTCATAACCCGTTGGTCAAATAATAAAGAAAAAGGAGAACAACTCGACTCATTCACGCCGTATTCTACAAAGCCCACTTTCACCACTCTGCGTGTTGTTGAAGCGGGTAACGCACAGGCGAACAGGAGGAGGCGCGAGTGCATTTATTGCACTCATCGCGAAAAGAGGAAGAATTTACCCCTCTACTGGTTAGTGAGCGTTCATAGCTAGCCATAGTGTAAAGTTAAATAGAATGTAAGCAGTACTATAATTGAAACGTGTCCGGGTCGCGAGGGACACCAAGGACAACGATGGTGTCGATATGGAAGTCGACGCTGGTGAAGTTGTCAGTATATGTATTCTTGATGATCGGATAAATTCGCTGTTTTGGAGCAGCTCTATTTGAGCACGAGACAGCTCATTTCTTCACACTTCACATAACTTGACAAAAACAAGATACATTCCGCTAACGTCTTCACGAACACAGTATCCAAGTACGTAAATACAAAAATTTATATTATCAAGACATTTGTCGAGTGTTAAGTGAAGAGATTGTCCTCAAAAAAGAGTAATTTATCTAATCACTGTCTCATTCTAATGAAAATTATGGTACAGTGGTATTATATTATGGCAATTTTCGGTAGCGTGTTTCCATCTTATTGATCTGAATAACGGTTTTTTGTTGCGGTAAGATTATGAACAATCTACTTAAAAATTAAGAAAAATTTCGAATAAATTACGAGAAAATTACGAAAAATTTCGTCAGAATTAGGCCAGAACTACGATTTTCGATTCCTATGGTGCGTACGATGGCTCCCAAAAACGAATTATGGTATTACCCTGGCCGCAAGATTCGTAAATCGGAATTCTGGCGCAATTTCGGCGTAACGAACACTGTGCGAAACCCGCCGGGGTTGCGAGCAGGATGATTATTGTTTCTTTCGTGAGTATCGATGTGATTGACTCGTGGGGATAATTGGGATGTTGTAAGTTGTAAGTATATGTAGCTATGCGAGATTACCATCAACCTTTCTGGCACCGTTTTGGGAGCTCAAATCCTACAAATTTTGTTTTGACTAAGTATTATCAAACACACGCGTATACTTAGGAAAGGTCATACTCTTGTCTCCGTTGTGGAATTAGATGTGTATTGGTGAAGTAATATTTGGGTACCCCTCGTGATGTCTCGCAAACATTAAGATTGGTGTACTCTTCCCTACCGCCTTGTCGGAAGTGAAAGCTTGATCTTCACATTTTACAATCTTAAGTGTGATCGGTTGATACAGAATGCGTTTCATCGATTTCGGGGTTCTCCCATGTCTCGACTTCCCAATACACTGCGGAAGGACTGGGAACCATAATTCAACAGCATTATGTAGAAACTGGCTCTTTGAAGAGCCACTTACCCGATCCACGAGTGATGTATGGTTTGGTATGGCCTTGAGCAGAGAGCAAGTGGAACCTTTCTTTCTTTGAGTGACATGCTGAGCTAGGGCATTCAGTTCGGGACCTGTTTGAAAAGACGAGAAAGACTTTGGGGTTGAAGAATGTGCTCCATGTGCCCTGTCTCACTGTGACGCGTACTTGTCTTTTCGGCAAAGCGAAGCGCTCCAACCAAAGGCTCCACACAATTTGGATCCGGTCCCACGACCACTTGAAGTTCTTCATGCTGACTTTTGTGGCCCAGCTCATCCTCCTGTGGGCCTGACAATTCGCTGTATTCTTTGACGATGGTGGGCCGGTTCTCGTAGTATGTCCATGCTGTTCCTATTCTTTAAAAGAGTGATGATGGTGGCCGACTCAATGAATTCATTGCTGAATCTGTGCGACGATTTGGCTGTCACTGACTTCACGGGAAATGAGATCTGACAATGATAAAGTATTGGTCAATGATAATCTTGAGAATCACTTGAATCAACATGACATTAGGAATGGTCTCACGAATCCAAATTCTACCATAATGATATAGTTGAGCGCAGAAACGAGGTGTTACAGGGAAGACCCAGTGCGTGTCGTTGCACACAGTGGTTTCCTGGATCTCCTGGCCTGAAGCTGTTATGTTTGCAGCTAACTTGGTCCATTGGGATCTTACGAGAGTCATTGGAGGGAGAGTCAATGGGGGAGAGTCAATGGAGGGAGAGTCAATGGAGGGAGAGTCAATGGAGGGAAGACACCTCTGGAAGTATTGCATGGTGAAGTACGTAAACGGCCCAAGAATCATATCTCTGGCTGTTTCCTTCATGCGGTGAATCCATTTGAGTTATGTATCTCTCCATGGGAAGGTTCTTCAGTGAGGTCTTGGGCCAAGTCTTCAACGTCGGGGTCATAGGATTTATTCGTTTGATCCACCACTTGTGGTTAACTGTTCATATGTCAAGTGCGTTGAAGAGAGAATTACTTCCAGGAACTCATTGTTGAACCCTTGAAATCGAGGTACCATAATCGGTGTCCTCTGGGGTTGTTGCCTGGAATGTAACGGCCCAAGTCATCGCCCACGAAAAACAGCAAAGAGGCTTAATGTGAGGTGCCCAAGGTGAAAGATTTCTTTTGTACACTCACTGATCTCGAGAGGCCTATCCTTGATAAATGAGTATCTGGACTGATGGCTGCGTCGGGCCACAGTCGGACAGGTAATTTGGATGTGCTGGGACCGATTTACTAGAGTGTGGGAGCTAGGAATGAAGTTCGACTCGGCTCTATTCAGTTGAGGATGGGGTCGTTAAAAACAGGGAAGGCACCATGTGTTTTTTCTGAGCCAATTCCACCATGGTCCACAGCTCTGGGTGCTCCTAGCTAGCGCAAAGCACACAAGGGGCAGGTGGATCGCTCAAAGCAGGCATGAAAAGAACCCAGGTGGCTGAAATGTCATTTCGACACCTCGACAGCTTCTTAAAAGTTCTCATTCGTGATCCAGGTTTTCCACGTCAATGCAACTTGATCATCCTTGGTCCTCATTAGCAAATTCTACAAGTTCAAAGACCTTTATCTTTGGTAATTGCCTACTCGCTTAAATGTGATACTCCAAGCGAACTCCACATGATCTCCTAATATTTCTCATAAATTCACTATTCACCACATCCGACACTATTTCGGTCAGGGCAGGTGTCTAACGCTAAATGAAATTCGATCCACTGATGACACTGTAGCTCCAATTCTCAAAGCATGTAATAGCAATAATATTAAAATTGAGAATGGCAATAAAAATGATAGCAGTGCTGTAAACTCAGAAAGCCCCGCAACTGCTCTGTTCTGGCGAAACCATGTAGAGCCAACCATGTTTAACGCAAAGTTATATAGACGAACGGCAGCGAGAGTCTTATTTAATCTTATTCTGCCTCTTGACTTGAAAGCCCTGGACTTTAAGAACCTTTTTTTCTCGGATTACGCAAAAATTCTGAACTTCCAAGGCTCGTGTGGACACTGATTGATTCTAGTGAAGAGCATTAGCTTGGTGGTTGCATTTCATGGAAGCTGGCAGTAGACTGTCTCTTTCTTTGGAATAGAAATGGGCATGATAAGAACTCTCAATATTTTAATATATTTAACCAAAAGCTCATGTAAGTTACTACTAGGCTCTAACTACACTGGCCAAGCTCCACCTCATAGATCTCATGCAAGTCATGGTACATTTATCATGTGTAGACTCAGCTCCCATGTTGACAAATGTTGCGATATATTTGAAAACACCTGAAAAACTCGATTTCCCGGCTGAATGACGAGAAATTCTCGCACAAAATGTAGAACCAGCAGATTTTGAGAAAAGACCTGCGTCTTTGGTGACCAAAAATTAATGACAGATGCCTGTACTACCTACAATTTGCGATGAGCCATTATCAACAGTATTATAATGAGAAAAATATACGATGAAGTAATTATTTTTTTTTCTGACGAAATGATACGTATTTAGCTAAAAACTTGAACCCCAACCTGTAGACTTCACATGACCCTCAGATACAATTGAACAATAGCTACCTATCACGAATACACCAATACTGAATATACCTTCATTGCCTACTATACTTTGATTGGGCCCAGGAGTACCAGCAACAAAAGATCATGATAATCTAAGACGCTTACGATCACGAAAATACACAAAGCTCTCGTCTCGTAGAATTTGTTTTGCTAAAAGAATCAACAAATGACAAGTGTATAGTTATTATCCAAAGTTTTGCCTGTTATGACTTGCGTATCATTACAATCTGTGCCTCAGCAATAATATCAGAAGATTACCATATCACCATTACTTGAACATTCCCAGACCTTGAGATCACCAGTATAACATCCATGCAAATGTAAATTTTTGGACTTCCATGTACTTTATCAACATCACCAGTGCATTAGACCACCATTATGGCATTGATATTACCCCAAGTTCATTGATATCGACAGGATCCTTTGAATGACGAGTATTTCAATGAGCTCGCGGTGCTCCATTGCTTTTTGTGCTTCATTAAGTAGCCAGTATACCAAGAATACCTCACAAAAATATGAAAAGAGGTGTGCACCATCTTGACCACAGGCACTGTGCTGAGAAATTGTTACAAGCATGGAAGAACAAGAGAAATACGAATCCAGCACGTAATTCGTTTCCTCTTCTTTTTCTTTCATCTTATCGGATACACCTTCCTTGCTCCCTTCTTCATATTCACGGATGACGGTATTCCCGTCAGGCGAAGAACAAGGTGTGTACATCTTCCTACTGATCAATGAGCACGTGAAGGTCACTTGAACAACAGCTCAATGTCGATTAAAGACTATGATAGCCGATGGCTATTTTGTGTTCCTAGTCAGGGGCGTTTTGTTTCAATGGTACGTACCATGATGGCAATTGTTGATATCAGTAGTTAACTTTCGGAAGTGATATGCATAACTCCTTAGGCGTAGGTTCCATTGCTTTTGACGGCGAAGGGCAAATTATGGACACGCCATCACCTTGGAGACTGTTCGCCGAGTTTACTGTTCGAGTAGAAAGGATGCAGAATCGTTCATTGTGCTTCAACCACTTCTGATTCTGAGTGCGAGAGGATTGAACCGAGCTGGCTTCCTTTTGGAAAGCACTGGTAGATTCTTCACACGGGAAGCGAACACGATTATGGAGACGGGTAGGCTTTCAAACTGCTTTAAGAGGGTGTTAATCCTTCTCATTCCAAAGCACAAGATAGCAAACTCCCAGGATATTAAGGATAACCGTCCCATATCCTTATCGGACACATGCTTGAAAGTAATCTCGAAAGCGGTGTGTTCACGTATGCAAAAGGTATTGAACTCGATGGTTGGCGCTATCAACGCGGATTCATCAGAAACAGAAGAATCAATCGGAATTCAATGATGTTTTCACAATACTTGTTAAGGACCAAGAGTCTGCCTCATTGGAAAGAACTGCTGTGCTCATGCCAGATCCTACTAAGGCATTTGACCGTAGATCACATCAGTACACGAGATTGGTGTAGACTAGGGTGGGCTTCAGTGTAAGAATCAAATTGATTATGCTGATTCTCACTGACCAAGATGCTCAAATTTTGCTTAATAATTGGACAGGAGCGAGGTTCCCTTTTCGATGTGAAACCAGACAAGGGAATCCATTCTCCCTTCTTCTTCTCAACTTGGCATAAGAACCGCTTCTAGTTCATCTTGAGGAACTATAGGGTATTCCCGTTATCTTCAATGGCGTGGTGATGGAGAAGATGAAATACCATGCCTTTGTCGATGATGTCAACATTAATTTTGGCGGGAACAAAGATTCTGAGAGGTTTTCATGAGGGTCCGCAGGTGGGCTTTAATTCAAAAAGATATCTCATGACTTTCTCACCTCAATAGACTGATAGTTCTCCAAGTCCAATAGATATCATTTTGGAGCCACAAAGGTAACACCAACTTGGACATCTCTCATATATTGCAGGAAAGTGAAGGAACCGGAAAGCGAGAGCTCGCTAGTTTGAGACCAAATGAGCTGTATAGAAACATGTCATTGCTTCGAGTAAGCTCCTGATCATCACTTATAATAATCCCAAGAGTTTGGAACTTAACTGCCCAATGACCAAGTACCATATGAGCAATCCCAGAGCTGATGATATATTCTGATTTGGACTTGATTCGTCGAAAACAGTCTTGGTGAGGCATATGGATCTGGCATAATTTTCGCTAGACTTCACCTTGGGTCATGAGCCATAAAGCTCTAACGTATACGAACTTTGCACATCACCAAAAGTTCCTTAACAGTGATGCCGAGCAGCTCAAACCTCCAAAGTATTCTTTCAACCACCAGCCTAGGTATAGTGGAAAGTTTGCAGTAATTCAGAACAGCTCCTCTTTGATTTCGTCTAGCGAGTGTCTTCAAGCAAACTAAACATGAACGAGAATTTAGCACACAAGACACCGTCTAGCATGTAGACCATTCGTGTGAAAGCAAACTCATCACATTTAATAAGTTCTGGAATCACCAGATGAACGGTACCTGTGCGGAAACATTCACCAAAAAACCTCCGACTGAGACGCGAAGTCATGGTGAAGTTACCCGACGCATTGCAAACTCCAAATTCTATGGCTCGCCAATGACATGCCAGTCGAACAGTGGGGCTTCCAGGGCTTTTCAACATAAAATCAATTCTCTGTCCCTCAACCCCTCACCAAATCCAAATGCATACTGACTGTGACCACTTGCCCATATATGACAATGCAATGGTCTCCAAACAACCAAAAACAACCAAAGATTCATCCCAAGCCCTAAAGCCTTTGTGGCTGCTGCTGTAGCTGCCACTGTCGTTGTCTTTCGAGCTCCTTGGCATGCTGGTACTGGGCGTCTCGCTTGTGTTCCATCCGGCCCAAAAAGTCCTGTTTTTCCAAGTACCCACCTTTGTTGTGGATGGCCAAGTCGTCCTTGATGTTCTTTTTGTCCACAAACGACGCCCAGTCGAGCCGGGACTTCTCCAACGTGGTCAATTTGTTTCTTTTGTCGCCCAACAAAAACTTGTCTATGAGAGAAGGGCGTTTCAATTTGATACGAAGAGGCTGCTCGGCGTCGATGCCCGAGTTGGGTATTTTCCTCATAACCGTGACATAACTCCGTTTAGGCCCCGAGTCGGCGTCTGTGCTCGTGAGCCCGTTTGTCAGATTGAGGTACGCCTTTGCCTCGGCCGAGTTTGCGTCCACGATCTTTTCCTCCCGTACTAGTTTGCCCGCAAATGTATACGTGGTGAAAATGCGGACTTTCTCCTCGGAGGCTTCAGTGCTGTTGGTTTCCGGTATCAGGGTCTCTGGGACTGGAATTTTTTTCCCTTTTTCCCCAGGGGTTTCCTCAGTGTTTCCCCTCACCATCGACGCCCATTCGTCGGGTGATTTCGTTGACTGAAGACTAGAAAAAACCGCCTCTACGTCTATACGCAGATCCTGTTTGAGCAACCCGCTTCCATATGAGGATCCGTTGAATGATCTATATTTCAGCCCGACGTTTTCCTTGTAGATCTGGTTCCGTGTTCTCACCTGACTGACCTCGTTAGGGATGTTGGAGTAGTCTGGGTGCGCTTCGCCATCGTCGGACGCGTCACTCTCGTCTTCTTCATCGTGAACATCTTGCTTTTTCAGCGGATCGTAGTCGTCATCTTCCTCTTCATCGTACTCGTCATCTTCAGCAGATTTATCGTCCTTACTCCCTGGTTCTATATCGTTATTAGTGGAGTCTGAGAGTTCCTTAGCAGCACGTTCTTCTGCGGCAAGATCGACTTTTGCACTCGCTTTTTTCGGTCTGCCGGAAATAGCAGCTTGGCGTGATGGGTTTGGCTCGCCTTTGCTCTGTTTGGAAGGTGAAGATGGTTGCTTTGGTCTAGCCATGATGAGTGGTGAAAGTCACTTGAGATGGGCTGGGAGTGTACTCGCAGGTTCTTCAGAATTGAGTTACCCGAGGGGATTTTAGGTAAAGCGGGTGTACTGAATTCAGTACAGGCAATAAAAGATAGGAAAAGAGTCAAGAAGCCTGAGTTCGAGAAACAGATGTGGTGCCTTATTGTAAGTTTATAGGGTTGGTGCGGTTCTCCGGTAAGTATAGGACCAGCTTGGTCGCGCGGTGTTTACGCCTAAGTTTTGAAGCTAGATTAGGTATTTTTATTCTTTTCTGGTTTCTTCCGAAAGACCATTAATTATTGTCCTTCGTCGAGTCCCTAACCGAAGACTATACATTTAAATGGCACTATCGGCGATTGAAGGTGTTGGGATCGCGTGGAATATACTGGTCGCGACTCTGAGAAGGCGCTTGCTATATGAATCTTTTCGTTCAGCCAAGATATACTTAAGTATAGGAATATTTCGGAATTGATTATCAAAGTCAAGTGAAAGTTCCTTTTAGTACTCGGCTCCAATTACTTACACGTTTTCTTTTCTCAGCTTGTACCAGATTGTTGGAGACAGAGTATACGCCAGTCAGATGGACGTATCTCATCTTTTGCCCATCACTCTGGCTTACCATATGTGTTTGGCCTGCTTGAGAAAAATCTAATCAGAAGTCTTTTAGAAGAGACCACAGAGTTCTCTTTTTGTCCTTCTTGCTTTGCAAATTCTCACGGAAAAGAGGTCCGCGCAATCACGCCAAGATTACGTTCTTGAGCTTTGGATCTATACTTCTTATTAGTGCCGCTGATGGCAACTGATGATCTTTTGTTCATAATGTTTTTCGTTTACAGATTTAAGGCACTCGTGGGATCGATATCCCATGTTCATATGACAACCTAGAATGGACTTTATCGGGAATATATCCAGTGATGCCATACATTTACGATAAAAGGAAGGAATACCAACATTATCTGGCTTCATTTGACAGATGTCAAAGCAGTTGGTCGACCTCCCATGGGAATCTCACACAGTTCAGCCCGCCTTTTGATCAGCTGACTCAAACTCACAAGCATGTATCTGAGCGTTTCAACTTATGGTTTGCGTGGACGCTGATAGGAGACACTTTAAGCTAGCAAAGAAAAGAAAAGAAACACAACGGAGCGTCGCTTGATGTCCTTTACTAGGGATCAAGAGCGTTTCTCAGAGAATCTGGAGAGGCATAGATGGCCGGACTGGGGGGATGAGACTGTCACTTGAATGGTCAGTTGTCAATATATTGGTCAAATTTTGAGTTCAACTGCAGTCATTGACCGGTGCACGTGGGAGCACGTTTCTGAAGAGCTCTATGGAAGAACACTGTTGAGCCATCTTCCTCTGAATTCGCAACAATAAAGAGAGCCAGTGATGAATCAGTATCTTTCGAACTGGATGACGTGATTATCTGAGCTAATCTGGGGGTCATCATTACCAAAAACGCTTAAAGGCCATTCAGAGGATCGCATACATTCCATTACTTATCCACCTAGATAAACTCCAAGGAATACCAGTGGTGTACGAAAATGTGCTACCTCAAGCAATGACATATCGTGCATTCGCGGAAGATGTGAACATTTACCTTGGCCACGAACTGGATTATGAGAAAACAGTCAGGATTATTGCTGATTTTGAAGCAGTGAGCAACAGCAAGATTCGTCCTTCTAAACCTAAACTTTGTGGGTGTAGTCTAAATCATGAGCGACTTGACCAACACCTCCTACCATTTCCGCTGTCTTCGATTTGTAATCTCGAGACCAAGTACTTGGGTATCCCAACAGGGGGCGTTAATTGGAAAGGCCTAATCCACAATTTCGATTTATAACATTTCAAGGGGGGTATGCTGGTCTAGATCTCATAATCCGAGCGAAAGGGACAGTGATATTTGTGAGCTCCAAGACAGTTTAAAAAGATCTGGTGCAATGTGTGAAACCGGAGGAGTTAACGAAAATGGACAAAGCAATAATTCGAGTCTTCCGCGGTGTGGGACGACACAAATTACATACTAGACCCAAGAAAGGAGGCTTTGGGTTATGGAGATAAAAGTGCAGGCACAAGGCCATCGGGCTGCGGTGCTTGTTTGTGTCTTAACTGACCAAGCTGACTGATATACAATATACCTTAAAATGAAAAGTCTTGTCCATATGCGAAGAACCCTCGGCAAGGATTCCACAAAGGATGCTAGCAATCTGGGTGTCGTGGGCTGGGCAAATTTTTTATCTGACCGCTAAGGGCGCTTTCTCAAAAGCCTTACAGGGGCCTTTACGTGGAATGAGATATCATACATCAAAGCCTGGATCAAGGTGGTCAAACGCAGGCGTTACTTCAGCCCTCTGGCCAGACCCCATTCAACCTTGATACCAACACCAGAGCCGTTCATGGGGACAGTGATTACATTAGAAGAGAATCCGGGCGCGTTTGCCATAGCGCAGGAGCTAACGGCTATTCGAGGTGTCATGCTCAAGCTGTTAAGCAATTCAAAGCATTTGAAACCCTCAATTAAACCAAACAAACTTCTACATATTTGCCCTGAAGCCAACCGGTTGGGACGATTAAAGTCCTGGAAAGAACTACGCAACTTGAATGGTTGGCTAGAATTGAATTCACAACCTTCCATTTATTCAATTCCGGCGCATATGTGCCATTACATTTCACGAGGACGGGTAAAAACCGCGGGTCCGCTGTCACTTATGCCTCTTGAGTGTCGAGCCAGTCAATTTGTCAAGACACCTCTACAGCGAGTTCGGGACCACCAAATACTGGTGGAAGGAATCGGTTTGACAAAACTAATGCATTTTCGAGAGATGCTAGCACTACAAGAATTCACGTACGAGAATTTGAAAGGCCTTGACTGGTTTGTAAAAGTTATTTATCGGGTGCATTTGGTTCGGTGCAGGGAAGAAAAGGACGGTGGCGCTCTTGTTGCTCAACTGGATAGACTATTGTCCAAAGCACTTTATCTGTTTAATTCAATGGGTGAATGATATCTGAGAATATGAGGAAAGAGGTATGAGAAGTTGATCATATTTTGGGTAGATATTTTGGGCAGGGGGTATTTGGCAAAATAGTTCTGAGTGAACCCCCTGTGGGCTTTCACACCTAAACTGTACGACATATGATGGGGTTTTCTATAGCAATATAGTTTTTTGTCGAGGGACTTAGGTCAAAGATTTTCTTCCGTGATATAATGTTTCTTGAGGAAAAAAAGACCCATGAGCAACGACGAACAAGCAATGGATGATGGCCTTACTTAAGTATATACACATGCAAAGGAATTTGTTTTGCTTAAGAGGCTTCTTTGGGATCGAAACGCTCAGAATGACGTCATACAAGCTGTTAGTAGTTCGGTAAAAGTACATATACTCACCTTTTTATACTCTCTAATAACGGAAAATAGAATTATACCAATAATTTCAAAAGCAGTGATTATCCTAGCTGATCGCAACACCGAAGCTTGCTATTACTCACATACGCCACCACAATACAGCTCACACCCAAGTGATAGCATTTGAAGTGAGCAAATACGCCTAACGTGCACTTCTAAGACGAGCCCATGAAAATTTGAACCGTGAAGAATTCCCAACATCTTTCGTAGCCTACTAACATCGTTCAATGACTCGCGTTGTTGCTCCATAGATCACAAAAGGCACCAGAGCACATAGAATATTTGTATCCTCTTAGAGGCAGAGCAGCTGAATGTCTTAATGAAAGTATCTGATATAATGTGGCCCAATGAAATGCGTGATTTGCATTTCACGTCTTTTGAGTACAGCTCCTGTTCCGTGGGGTTCACGGTATGTGTACATTAGTCACAATTGTCTCATTCAAAACAATTATAACAAACATCCTACTAAAGCTCAATCAATTTGGCAGATCTTTCTTAGCACAAATTCGAGCTATTAGTCCTAGTGCTTTGTCTGAGGCTTACGCATGCCAAATCCCGATGATGTCTGTGAAGGTTGACTAACGTGCCTCACTGCTCACAAGCCCATCTCCATTAAACATATGATAGTCTACAATGCCAAATGAAGATAAAGCCATTGATTCTCACGTCTCAAAAATAATCACCCTTTTGTTTCCGGCCACTGTCGGGATCCAATCCATTTTACATTTCAAAATTGGAGTGTGAGAAATTTACAGAATGTTGCGAAGCTCGGACACAGTCGACCAATTCTAACTTTCAGCCCACTCTTACTTCCCTCCAAACTTTTCAAACTCTTCACACCTTCAGTTTTTGCCGATATGTCCGCTGCAGCCCGTTCATTCCAGGAATGTCACAAATTGCTACCATCACGCGAGCCTATAGTAATCCTTACAGTCTAGAGGATATGAGCGCAGGGTTCACCCGGAGATTTCGCAGCCGAGTTCCTGCAAACTGCAACATTCCACCTGCCGTCGTGTGCCCCCAGGCCATCATAAAAAGTACATTAATTCGGTTTTGTAATCTTGGGTTGTTTGAAAAGGTTCTTTTTTCATTTGGGAAAACTACGCTTTGTTCAAAGTGTTCGGTAGCTGAAGTCTGAGGACATACCAAAAAGGTTGCTTCTACTCTGTATGACAGGCAATCTCTATTACTTAATGCACCGCGTGCAAAAATAGAAGTCCGAGGTTCGGCACTATGAGGAGGTATCGGCAACAGCCAAGCCTGAATCTAGCCACCCGAGACCGAATCGCTCCATTTGAGGCGCCAAGAATATTCCTCATATGCATCATACCACTTTTTTATATTACTCTTATTGATGGTCTCGATAACCTTCGTTTGCTTGGCAGTTGCTTTCGCCTGCATCTGCCAACGGCGATTCAACGTCCCGAAAGCTTCTTTCCTATTTGGACGTTTTCTCCGTGGTCGGAGACGCTTGGGTCCCAATTGATCATCTCCATTCTCGGAATCGACTCTTAATCTGTAAGAGTATTTTTGTATAAATACCGATCAGATCTCCTTCAACTTTTCTCCTTCTTTCTCATCAACAACCCCCATTCTCTTACAACCAATCCTCTTTATAATGCAACTTTCTTCCATCTTCGTTTCCGCTGCCATTGCCTCTGTTGCTGCTGCACAGAACTACGCAACATACCCTCCAGTCCCAAAAACCGCATCCATCAACGGATTGGCCGACCGCTTCTATGACAAATTGCCCGAATGTGGCAAGAGTTGCTTCACTGAAAGCACCAAAATTACCCCTTGCCCATACTGGGACACTGGCTGTCTTTGTGTGATCCCCACCTGGAGCTCCAATGTCGCCAAATGTGTTGCTGAAAAGTGTAAAGGTAGTGATGTTGCCTCTATCACTTCTTTGGCTGTTTCTGCGTGTTCCGCTGCAGGTGTGGGCTCGCCATACTGGTTTATTGATGGCGCTGCTTCCACTGCCTTGGCCACTGCACAAGCTTAGGTTTCTCATTGAACAGTACAGCTCATGAGGAAGCCACGGGGAGAAGTATTGGTGTATATGAAGGAGTGCCGAGAGCGCTTTGGTAATAGACATAATACATGTTAATACTCACGATTTCTTGCGCCTTTTGTGGATTTGAGAATTTTGGGAAAATTTGTAATTTTTTGAGGTTGGACTCAAGTGTTCCCATGGCGGAATTCGAAATCTTCTCGTGGTTTGCTCTCATTGACTGTGCCTTTACAAGCTTAATTTTGCAACCATTACCAAGATGCACGCCAGATCTAGAGCGTAATCAGTGACATTGCACAGAACAATATGACTTTTAGTGTGTGAAAGGAGCAAGTTGTAGAACTGGCTCTTGCAAATGCACAGAGAGCTAATAGGCGCCTTCGTCTGAGGAGCTTTGACACTGTATTCATGAATCTTAATGTGAGCGATGAGACAGAGCAAAGCAGACAATTTTCCTTTGGCCTATAAGGCGTACTTGAGACCCAATAGACTAATAGCACTCTCCAGCTACCTCATTGTTACCTCTATTCCTCCGCTGGGCAGAGACTAGAAGTCTCCACCTCGGATTACGCCTGTGAATACAAATCATCACATTCTGAATAAAGCATCCTGATTGCAGAAGCCCGGTGTTTGACTCTTTAGTAAATGATGGTGTTATATTGTTCAAATGCTCTTTCCAGCTTAGCAAATTTTTGTCTTCGAAGCTGCGCTGATCAAATTTAGTACCATTAAATCTCGTACGCTCCTCTATTATATTGCTCTGTATCATCAAAATACCCCTCAGTACCTTCAGCGTATCATTTTGCATCCTTCGAATTAGTATGTTCGTGTTGTACGGCACTGTCGTGCAGATCGATAACATCATATATTCTCTCTATGAGAGAGCAATCTGAATTGGTCCCTTCATCTAAATCCATTCTTGAAAAATCTTGATCGCAAATATCGTGAGAATCTGAACTTGCAATGACTAGTAGAGCGATCTGTCTATACACCCAGAACAAGGAGTCAGGCGGAATGACCAGTAAAAAACCCATCAATCTTTTTTCTTCTTATGAAGAAACCTCCCATTAGGGGGTGCTGAGATTTGGCTTCTGTACGAGCCTGGCCTCTGAAAAACAGTATATTCTTTGGAGAAACCCTCCTATGGAGTCTGGAGTCGTGAGTACAAATACCTCATGGGAGCTCCTCTCCCAAATCTCGTTGATTTTAATGGGCTGCCTATGTGTCATCGGGCCCGAGACATTTGTCTCACCAGGAGGGGGGAAGGCGGACACCTCTTGGTGTTCCCCAACCCTACATAGAAAATATGTTCGTACAGCCTTCATGTCCAATTGACGTTGCGTAGGTCGGTGTATGTAATATTTGTTGGAGCAAGCATCTCACTCGAGTGCATCGTAGTGGTCATGCCGATTTGATTTCACCACGATTTTAAAATGTCACAAAAGTGTTTTATATGACTTTGAACAGCTTGGTGTTTGATTTTTTGTCCACAGAGGAGACATCGTTGATCCATTCGCTCCTCGGAAACATGCACTGGGACGTGCATCCCTGTGTTGAATTGATGAACAGCCGTGAGATCATCCGCTCAATCCATTCTACATTGTACATATCTGTCCAGAACTATCCTCATCGAGTGTTATCCCGCACATCTGGGCAACTTTTTAGAAGCCGTTTAGGTTGAATCACCGGGAGACTACTTCCCTGTCCATCCTGCTGGATTGAAATAAAGTGTCCGCTATAAGTCGGGGTTAACTTGCTGTGATGGCAAAGGACAGTAGCAACCCCAGCGGAAGCTTGGAGTTACTGTGTGACAGCATTCCCTTGTGCGTTCTTGCCTTAAGCCTAATATCTTTGACGTCGACTTTCTCCCTGAACCAATTACCTCCATGCTTCCAGGTATAGCTGTCCAATCGAGGAATCAGTCTACCGCAAACGTTCGGAGAAGAATCACAACGAAAGAAAATTCAGCCTAGCAAAGTTTCCTCATGTTTTCTGTAGCGACCTTCTCATTTCAAGAATGGGTTTTTCGAGAACGATTCGGGTCATATGATGATCCAAATGTAGTCTCCAAACATTCGTATATCAGTCCTCGAGCTCCGTTAACGTATTCAGCAAAATTTCTGCTCGATGTCCCTACCTCTGGGTCTGAAGCCCAATAACTCCGCAGCCCCCTGGTTTGGCCTGGCATAGAGTTTACTATCTTGATAGCCAGATTTTCTTTTTTTTTGTAATTATAATATATTTTGCAATCCGTTCTTTCTATGGTTCATTTTTGTTTTATGACGCTGTTTACTGAGCGTCTCTCACTTCCGCCCTGTGGTAGCCAAAACTAAGTTTATAGAATCTATAAATGATCGCCAATCTACCCTGCGTACCTCCTTCCCATTTGCTTAGGTTTGATGCGCGCCCTCTCTCATCAGTTCTGACCCTGCTCCGGGAGTTCCACCAAAGAGAAGACTCTGCTCATGATTTTTTGACAAAGTGCATGTAGGTCATCGCTTTAGCGGGCCGTCTAACCAAGTCTTTGAGCAGCTCTCTGACCAGGAGGGAGGCGACAGCAAGGTCCAGCGGTACCGAGCTTTCCCGTCTGACTACAAAGGGCGGTGAATTTGAAATGGAGCGTGAATGACTTGCTGATTCCCATGGAAAGTTACGCAAGTAGAATGATAGGATTAATAGAAATGTGAGCGAAAGGAATGTGAGCGAAAGGAATAGGAGCGAAAGAAATAGGAGTGAGAGAGAACAAAAGAAACGAGGGGGCGTGCATGGCTTTAAGCAAAGTGCAGATAAATGAGGGGTAGGTATCAGATGATGACAGTCCCTTTTTGAATATATAAAGGGGCTATGGGAACAGTCAGCTACTAGAGTAAGTGCGGAACGCATGGTCATCGTTTTTGCAGCCACCTTGCGAAGTGGCGTCATAAAGCTCTCCCACCTGAGATGTTATCGGCAGTATGTGTTGGAGATTTAGCTAGGTCTCAGATAAATAGTAGAATAAAAGGAAGCATTCGTAACAATAGTTACTTTGCTTTGTGTCGTCATTAGATTGGCAGGCAGCGAGGCCCTGATGTAATTCCTTGAATCTATTCAAGCAGACCCTATAAGCCATTTTCACAAATTTGATGATCTTTATACGTGGGGAGGGCGATGTTTCCTGTGGTGCTAGCATTCTCCTGAGGTTCATAGTTGACCTAAGACCGATACCTCTCCGCCAGAAATGAGAGAGCTCGCAATCATTGTAAAGAAGAGTTTACATCATTTGCGAGTTTTCTTGCATGCCACAAGGAAGGCATTGCATTGATTGTCTCTGATATCGTGTGTAGAGACGTATGATGAGCGATGAAAGTTGTGAAGTGCCGTCAGGTCTTTATGAAGGACCCATTCCAAATGGTCCATCTTCTTCCTAAAGTCTTTCCACCGCTTATAATAATCTTCGACTCCGGGCAAAGCTCGAGGAGTCAACTTGGCCGGGTTACGAGGAACGAGAGCGAGAATCCCAGCTTGGAGCGATGGGCGAGTCACCTGGTAGCGGTTTCTCAACGAGCGCAACAGGGTATTCTTCTCCACTTGCCGACATTGCGAAGGTGTCGGGAAAGACGCCTTGTGGGCCGGAGTTGAAACTGAAGACACTATTGGACCCATTGTGATTGTGCGTGCAAATGAAGACAGAAAGCTACTCGCCCTTCCTCAAATGTCTCGGAACCATCGAACAGAAAGTTATATGTCCTATGCCATTGGCCTATGTTCTTGTCTTTCCGTGAATGACACGGGCCATATGACGGAGATTTGACTTGCCATAAGTTGTTTTACCACTCAAAAAGATAAGACAACGAGTGAATGAGTACTGCTGCCCGATGACCCTGTTATTGGGTAGCTCTCTCGATCACTCTGTGGCCTCAATTCTTCGAACGAGCACAGAGGGCGGCGGCTTCTATACCTCGAGACAGCCTTTGAATTTCTTTCTCCAAATTTTAGTTCTCATAGACATGCACAGCACCAAATCTTTGTATACCACTTTGGAGGCAAAGAAAGTGGTCGTTGCCTTTGTGATGAGCTCGCGTCGACTGCAACTCTGTACTTGATGAATGGCAACTTGGGCTTAAACTGACTTCAATCAACTCCATAAAGGGGAGCTCCGAGGAATTCAAGTCCATCTTCTTTATAAAAGACTGTGACAAGAGGAGGTGACTTTGATGGCTCTTCGGATCCAGCGTCAGATCGTAGCAAATGTTATTCTGTGGGGCAATCCTACAGTCTTCATGCGATGAGGAAAATACAAAGTTGGTTGTTCGATGAAAGGAAAAGCACATGTCTCACATACTTCTGCTGCACAAGCCAAATGATAAAGGAAATCATTGAGACCTCTTTACAATCCTTCTAATGAGTTCTTGTTTGATACTATCAAACTTTCTGTACCACCAGTACTTGCGTACTCGTTTATTGATTGGCTAAAAAGAAAGGTTCATCATTAGTGAATCATGTACTATCATCATTTTTGTGGGGCGGAGACAAGCATACTCTAATTCAGACTTGGGGGCGAATGTGACTAGTCTTTCTCATGAGCTTCCAATTCTCATAATGATGTGGAAGCCAATTCCCCTAGACACCTGGCGTTCACTAAAGCCAGGAAACTAGTGGACTAGAGCTACGTGACTTTGCGAGACCGCCGCATTGTACATGCTTGACCAATACACCAGATCTCTCCACCTCTTTGATCTCAGGTTGACAGAGTTCAGAGACCAAAAAGTGCCTTCAGATATAGGACTGTTATCATCAGGAACAAAAGAAGTCTATGACATAATCTGCATAGATATCAGATGCAATCGTTTTCAATTAAGCTTGGCGGAATTGGACTTCCTATTTAAGGCTCATGTAGTTGAGGACTTCAGTTCTCATCTATGACATGTTAGAGATAGGGTAGTTTGGCGCAGTCAGCCCTTACATGAGTCTTAAATTCGGGATTCTCTCTCTCCTGCGATGTGAAAAGACTCATCACGAAAAAGCACCGGAATTGAGCTAAAAGCATCTTTCGTCTCTTTCTCTTTAAACACTGTCTACGATTCTGTTACCAAATTTATAATTCTGGAGAGCTTATCGCTCGAAACGTGATACGGACTCATGTTGTGACACAGACCTTTGAAATAATTTATTTTAAATGATTTACCAATTCCGTGCTTTTGTATGGCGGAATGACTCTCCAAGACCCATTGTTTGACCACACCTGAACTCAGCCTTCCTTGTTCCCTGTTGAACCATAGCCAGTGGTGAGGAGTCGAACCAGTGCACCACTGGCTCCACGGGAGGATCATGTGAGTGATCCTCATGGTTTGAACACTCTATAACCGGCAACCATAGTAGCCTAGTCACGTGATGTCTCAGTATAGGAGGCATCAGTAAGAGGAGTCTCGGAGAGGGGAGTCGCAGTAGTAATAACAGTATCAGTCATTGTATAAAGAGTAAAGTAATTAAGTAAAGAAAAGATTATCCTGATGAGGGAGAATCTTCTCTGTTTATATAGTAAAGTTTAGACGCCATCTAACGCAAATCACAGCTGTAAAAGGGAGGTGGTGTCCATTGTTGGTGAGGTGAATGAGGTGAACAATGGATAGGCACGACCTGCCAGTATATTTCGCAATATTCCCACAAGTTTTGCAACATTGCATCATTCCAGAAAAGAGCACAGCCTTCTGCAACATCAACCCCTCGTCGAACTCTTCAGCATCTTCTATAAACTTTCTAGATTCTCTTTTCTAAAAAAGTTTTCATGTCGTAATCAATCCACAATGAGAAAGCATTTCATCATAGTCGCTCTAAGCTTTGCAATCCACGCAATCCATGCTGCTTTTGTTTCTGGAGCACCGCAAAAGTCTATGCTGAACTTACAGAAATTGCACAATCTTGAAAGCAGAAATGTCTTCCCACAAATATCTGAACACATTGGTTTCTATCAGAAACGCGAAGACCACTTCACAGCTATTAACAATATCAACTTGGATTTTAAAGTGGACTATTTTGTCAGACGCTTACGATTTGATGCTTTCAACAAAACATACAATGCAGCGGAATTCTGGGATAAATCAGACTCAATGAAGGACGAGCTTCTCAGTATAGAAGCTTTGGTTGATGCCCTGGGATTAACTGAAATTCTCAAGCGCAAGCTAACTTTTGCAAAGTACATGATGGAGACGATGAGAAATGCCTCTCAAACCTTAATGTTGTATGAAAACTCCTCTGAGTCTGGAAGTGGGTTTATATATGCTGTGACGGGCGCAAGAATCAAAGCGTTAGCTTTGCTCAATTCAGAGGGAAAGTTGGACGTGGAAATCAACCAATATGAGGTGAAAGTGCGGCATGTTTGGCAAATCCTTTCGTACTCTGAAAGTGCATTTTCCAAATTGAAGCTGGTGTCTCCTGAGGCTAGCTGTAAGTTCAACTCCGTCTTGAATGAGGCGAAACTTTGTGTCTACGCGTTGATTGGCCAGATTCCTGGGTTTTCATAAGAATGGGCTATATGTGACTAGGAGAAAGCGGATTCAGTTCCCCTGTGTTCATCAATGGTCAAATGTGGGTACAATCGCCAGCCTATTCAGAGTGGGGATTGTAACGGTACCTTTGGAAGAGAGTATGTGTGTATCTGTGAGATTGTGAAAGGTTTCGAATAAGTAATTCTAGATTGATAGTGCACCGTGACTCTTCACAGGTGATTTCCAAATACTGTCTAACAAAAATTCCGGCTTTTGACTAACTAGGATGAACAAGTATAGCAATAATCTAGTACAAGAGCTGAAATAAAACCGAAACGAGAAAATGGGTAGATTTGCCCAAGATCTAAATCATCAGGACGACTTGAGCTCCCACGAAAGATGTGCACACATTTGACAGCTCTGGATCACTACACCAAAAACCCATATGGTACAGGTGGAAAGCTTCCTTCATTTTGACGATCCTTGAGGCTTTAGACAGTAGCAGGAATGGTAATGAGAGCTGGGCCCCATGCTTCAGATCTGGCTATTAAGTTGCA